>PVJD01010878.1:0-50312 GCA_004026545.1 Mormoops blainvillei
TAACTACTGTATAATGAGACCTTGCAGTGCTAACCTGGCACATCCTAAAACTAATTTGTAACTGGGGATTAGCTTAATTTCAATAGGTGCTTGTGTCTGGCTCTGTCTTGGCATGGGCTAACCTTGACTCGTTTAAATCTTGACTCTAAGTAGGTGTTGTGAAAAATCCCAGAAATATCATTTTAACTTTAAAACTCATAAAATGACCATACCTTGCTGTCACATATGAGGTATTGTAATGACATCTTCCACCTAAGAGAAGCAAAAATTTTCCCCAAATTATAAAGCATTAAATTGTATAGACTAAAAAGTACCTCATTAAAAATAAATTATCTTAAGTATCTTAATCAAGATTAATTAAGACAATATATGGTCTGTAAGTAATAATTGATTATGAAATATTACTGGGATTTAGTTACTAATTTACTTAATTAGTTTCTGGTTGTCCATTAATGGTTTTGAAATTATATAGTTTCATATTTACTGGTCTAACTTACTCAATTTAGTAATACAGGGTGGGGCCAAAGTAGGTTTATAGTTGTGAGTACATGCAACTCAGTTTATTCTTGTATTATTTATTAATTATTGTATTTTCTACATGAACAACTGTAAGCCTACTTTTGCCAGCCCCTGTGTATGGGATTACATGTGATGCAATATTGAGGAAGTATGTACAATTTCTAAGAATTTTTAAAAATGTCAACTGTGTTGTTAAATGATGCTACATATTTCATATTTTAATGACTTAAGAAAATCTAGATGTATTAAGAGAGTGCACCACCAAAAGTGTTTTCATGTCGCCTTTTCACCATATCTTTGGCAGCATTTGTTATACCTTGTCTTTTTGAGGACAGGCTTTCTAACAGGTGTGCCATGACATCTTACTGTGGATCCAATTTGCATTTTCCCGATGATGAGTCATGAGTACAGCTTCAAGTACCTATTGGACATTTCTGTGCTTCTTTGGAAAAATGTCTACTCAGGTCCTTTGCCCATTTTTAAATTGGGTTACTTGTTTGTTTGTTTATTTTGCTATTAATTTGTATGTTTGGGATTAACCCCTTATTGGATATGTGTTTTGTAAGCCTTTTCATTTTGCTGATGGTGTCCATTGCTAGAGAGAATCTTTTTTAGATTAATGTAGTCCTACTTGCTTAATTTTGCTTTTTTTGATTTTACTTTTGGTGTCAAATCTCTTGTAAAAAATAATCACCCCAGACCAATGTCAAGAAGATTACTCGCTCTGTTTTTCTGTAGTTTTATGGTTTTATGTCTTATATTCAACTCTTTCATCATTTGAATTGACTCTTCTGTATGATGTACCATAGAAACTCATTTTTATTCTTTTGCATTGGGTTTTTCCCAGGGCCCTTTATTAAAGACACTGTCCTTTTTCCCTTGCATTTTCTTGGATTTTTTTGTTGACAATTAATTGACCACAAATGCCTTCTTACAAATGATTCACAAAAACGTACTTCTTTTTAAAAGTAAAACAGTACCAGTCAATCTAAAGGCTGTCTTTGATTACCTTACACTGTGTGTACCCACAGCATGCCCCACTATTTTCATTCCAATCCCAGAGAAAAACACTTGATATCAGTTTGTTGTATTCCTTTCTAGGCCTTTTTGTATACGCTTTCATGCTTTACTAAGTACACACTGTTCTGCAAATTGCTTCTCCCAATCTACCTTGTGACTGAGAAATCTCTTTAAGTCAGTTAATAGAGATCTCAGACATTGTCACTGATATGAGGGGCAGTGAGACACACTAAAAGTGAAGAGCACTCCTAAGCCAACACAACTATTTAGTGAAAATCCTGGACAAGAATCCAGATTTCTTGAATTTTAGGTTAAAGCCTTTCACCTCTCACATGTACTCATCAGAAGAGCCTAATCTCATTACCACAGAGTGACTCTTTCACTTTGGTGTTATAAACAGTGTTACTTTAATTAAGGTGAACTCTGCGCTCAGATATCCTGTCCTCAAATGATTCAACTTTGGAGACTAACAGACATTAACTATAGATAAATATATGTTTTTGAACAGAATTCAACTGGAACTCCTAAGTTTATAATATGGAGGAAAATGTTCCATTTTCAGGAAATTAGGATTCAACAGCAAGAATCTAAAGTACCAGTTTATTGTACTTAAAGTCAGAAAGTAGGGGAAAATTTTAATGATGTGAAGTCTCTAATTGGTAACCATTGCAAACAATGTAAAGGGTATAATTGAGGGTCTGAATATTCTGAAATGAGGTAATGTAGTTATGGCTGAAAAAAGAATCACCAAAACCATCAAGATTGAGGTGTGGTGAAAAGGTCTAAGAGAAGCTTCCCATTCACATCCTATATCTGACTGCATGAGATTAAAATGACAGAGCTTAATTCCCCATCATAAAACTATCTGCAGATTTCCTCATTGAGGATAAGAAGGAAGCTCTCTCTCTTCATCCCTCTACGTATACTTGAGGCTTCTCTCAAAGTAGAATATTCATAACCTGAGAGTAGACTGAACAGAAACCTTCATTTGTTGTCATGCTAGCTACCTGGGGCGATGAAATCAGAAATTAGTTAATCCTTCACTAAAACTGCTTCATTTCACAGAGCAATTATGATTAGTGCCTGAACATTTTCATATAAAACTGCCTTCTGAAAACTGTTCACAACTATCTCTATATACAGAAAACTCTCACCTTCCAATAAATGCGATTGCCTTACCAAGCTCACAGTATCATTTGTTCCACATAGAACATGGCAATTTTATATACATTGATTATGATTGCAAATTTTCTTAATTTTTACTATACAAGACTGCCTATCTTATTTCCTCTGTAGAGTTGATTTCATAGTTCATTATTTACTAGTTTCAGAAATTTTCAAGATGTATTTCATTTATCATGATTCAGCTCATATGCTGATTCAACTACTATTTTATCAGTATTTTCAAAACAAGTTTACTTAAATGTGGTTCTAATGATAACCAGACTGTCCTTAACTTACTTCTTCAGGATGTAGAGAGATTCTCTCATGACACTGTACGCTGCTTACATCTTAGATAAATTTTTCTTCACTGGAGATTGAAACCTTTCCACGTGTCTTGCTGCCGATCAGGTTCCCGTTGGTTTTGTATTGATTTCTGCTGCAATTTGGCCTCCACAAAATTCACGGTCTGTGACATCAATGCCTTTTGATAGAGAATGTTTTTATTTTGCCAGTGACCTTACAAAGGACTCACTGCTTTGACTATGGCAACACCTCTCCTTTTCCCCATTTTCATGTGTCTTTGACACCCCAGGGTACCGAGGGATGTGACAGGAGTGACGCACAGCTGCAAGAGCTCAGCTAAGCTGTGCATCTTTACCGAATGGCTTCAGCCTGTTGACGCAGACAAAGAGCCTTAATCAGGCTTACTGTCCTGGACACAGCTCACAGTCTCTTACTCAGTAAATTAGTCACTAAAATTTGATCTTTTTGATGCAAACGTTTCTTAAAGAGATTAACCCCATTGTTCATTCACATTTCAGAGTCAATTGTTTTAATCTGATGAGCTAAAAACACTTATGACTATTAGTTTTGATTGAGAGCAAAAAAAAGAAAATCAAAGAGGAATCAAAATGAAAGAAAGTTCCACCAGCCCATGATAGAATAAAGACAATAGGCCTTTCTATATTTGACTCCCTCTTTCTTTCTTGCATCTCTGTTACAGATATTTGGAAATTCCCTACTAGCAATAACATAAAAACCCATTTCAAAGGTAGTGTTTCATTTCTAATATGGTTCATTTCTTAATATGACCAACCCCATGTTTTTAAGATCCTACAGACTTATCTTTAAAGGTCATGGTGAAAATTTGAGGTCTCTAAAATGCCTTGGGCTTTATATTTTAGGTAAATATAACAAAAATTCAATAAAGTCCAGTGTGCTGTAGTAATATTTTTTGGAGCTCTAATGGAGCTTGTGGTAGTAAGTGGAGTTAATCAGTGTTAGTTCCACACTTCAACAAACCCAACCTAGACCACTTTGAGAATGGGCCATCCAGAGAACAGCTAATGCTGTGAATTCAGCATGCAGACTCATTCCCAGGCAAAGTAGAACAAGTTAGATAATATTTTTGTAAGACAAGAGGATTGCAGGTGATTTTATTTAGCCATTTTTATCTCAAGGAAAAATAGATATTGTTAGTTTCCTTGTAAGCGTTTTATCACCAATGCATATTTTATATCCATAATTCCAGTTGCTTTATTTTCCAGACAGCTTTAGTGTTTTCTACAATTGCATTTTCAAATGTTGTGTTTTGTTTATATTTGACACAATGCCAGATTCTGAACATTTAAGGTTCAGTCAGCACAATGGCAGATTATATTTAGTATGAGCAAGCCCATTTAGGAATGCAGATCTCAGCTTCTTTAGCCGGATTATTTCTCTGAAGCAGCAAGATACTCTGAGAGCAGAGATTTTCTTTCTAAAAAGCTTAAGAATATGTATAATTCAATGGACTTCAATTAAGCTACTATTAAAATATAGTAATTTACATATTTGTTTAATCATAGTAAGTCCAGCCCTGGCCTAGACTTTAGAGAAAAAGTGTTCACTTGAGCTGGGAAAATGTGGCCTCCAGATATGAAAGTGTTCTTAACAATGAAAGGTAGGATATACAGTATGTCTAAGCAGCTCTGCAGGGAATATGTTCTAAGAGCCCCAGTGGATGCCTGAAAGCATGGATATCACTGAACCTTATATATTATACCATGTTTCTTCCTATACATACATACCTTTTCACTGAAGAGAAGCACTTAACAGCTCCCCTTTAGCATATCCGATTGTCAGCATCACTGGTCTTGAACTTAATTAGTTAAATAAGGTTATACCTGCATATAAGCACTACCCTACAGTAACATTTGATCTGATAACTGAGTTGGCTGCAAAGTGGCTAATGGATGGTTAGTGGAAACAGCATAGATATATTGGGAAAAGGGAGAATTCGTGTCCAGGAGGGATGGAGTAGGAGGCAGGAGATCTTATCATGCCGCTTAGAACAGCTTGCAATTTAAAACTTATGAATTTTTTCTTTCTGGAATTTTCCATTTAATATTGCCTGATCATAGTTGACCTGGCTTGCTAAAATCATGGAAAATGAAACTGCAGATAAGCGGACGTACTGTATACTAAGGTCTGAATTAGCACTGCAGGTGAGACATGCCAGAAGAGAAAATTCAAAAAATGTAGACTGGAGAGGCAACGTGAACTTTGGCAGGAAATAACACTGATCTGGGGTCATCGGCACAGGATAGGTTTGTTGTTTTTAACAGGTTTCAATTTTTAGAGCAGTTTTAGATTCCCAGCAAAATTGAGCATAAAATACAGAGTTCCCATTATAATCTCCTGGCTCCCACAGACACAGCTTCCCCACCCCTCAACATCCACCAGAGTGGTACGTTTGTCACAATCAATGAATCTACACTGACACATCCTTATCACCCAAAGTCCATAGTTTACATTAGGTTCATTCTTGGTGTTGTACATTCTATGGGTTTTGACAAACGTAATGACTTGTATCATTGCAGTATCACACAGAATAGTTTCACTGCCCTAAAAATTCTCTGTGCTCTGTCTGTTGAATTTCTCCCTCTCTTCTAACCTCTGGCAACGATTTATCTTTTTAATATCTCCATAGTTTTGCCTCTTCCAGGATATTGTATTGTTGGAATCATACAGTATGTAGGCTTTTCAGATTGGCTTCTTTCACCTAATAATATGCATATAAGGTTCCTCTATGTCTTTTCATGGCTGGATAGCTCATTTCGTTTCAGTGCAGAATAATATTACATTGTCTGGATGTGTCACAGTTTATTTATCTATTCACCTTCTGAAGAGCATCGTGGTTTTGGCAACTCTGAATACAGACATCCACACACAGATTTTTGTGTGGACACTGGATACAGTTTCTATTCCTAATGTGAACAAAAATACAAAAGAATATTTCAATGAATTGTGTAGCTTATTTAAGAGATAATAGTAACTGTTTATATATTTTTAATGTGGGCATATAGAACTATATGACAACTCAATTAAAGACTAAATATCTGAGGTTCGATGCACATTCACGTGTCTGTTTTAAAATATGAGTAAGATATTCAATTTAGAATTGAGGCTGAGTACAGCATTAGAGAAAGGCAAGGCAGAAGGACTACTGACGTCAGAATTGGGTATCCTCTTTGTCACTGAGGTCTGTCCCCATATTTTGGACTTCTGCTAATCCAAGCTCTGCAGTTATCCAGATCTTTTTTTTTAGCCATAGATCATCATCCAGTTTTGAGTTGAGTATTTCTGCTAGAGAGCTCCATCTTTCCTTTCACACGAAAGGTTTATTGAAACCTTCCAACTACAAACTGAACATTACTTCTGGTGAATATAAATTTCTTTACTGTGTCTATTTCCAGTGATATTTTAGAATCCTTCCTACAAGTATATTCTAGGCATCTGACCTATTCTTGAATGTAGCTCTGTGTTTATGGAAGATTAGTAAGGTAGAGGTGAGATGATATGTCTTTACTATGTTTTCAATGTGATGTTTTTATTTTTTCTAACTCGGCAACATAGCTAAGGGAATGGAGAACCAAATTTAGTGAGTCTGAAATTTCATATAAATGACTTTGGCCATTACACAGCAAACACCTAAGAGGGCAAAATTTTGGACTCTTTTTTTTTTTTTTGGTTCTTAAGAAATTCTTTTTCCCTCTCTCTCTTCCTTCCTTTACATTTAAAGAATTGCAAAACAACTAACTTTTTTTTTACCAAATAGGGTTCAAATAGTCTAGGAAATACTATTAAAAGCAATTTACCTACAAGAAGTTACAAACTAAATTACAATTGTCATTGTTGTGTATATTTTTCCAGGCTCTTTTGCTAATGGTAACTCTGAGTAAAATTTATGTTTGAAAGTTCTTTAAAATAGAATAATGATAAGGAGTAGTCCAAGTAAAGGTTAACCACATATACTTCCCCATAAAGAAAAAGACACTTAGAATTGAAAAGCAATATAATGATAAACTATCGTAAAGCTCTCATTTATTTTTTAGGTTGAAATCACTCAAGTCAAATGATTTTCCTTAGGTCATCTCAGTGGTAGCTAGAAATGGTGCCAAAATCACCCAGCTTCTTGTGTTATAGCATAATACAGAATACCATAATGCTTAAACATGTCAATATATTTAATGATAATTGAAAGAAATCACTCAAGAGTCTGATCATTTGGAGAAAATGGAAGGAGGCTTCATCTCTTTAGATATATGTCCTTTGTAGAAAACAAAACAAGTTCATAGCACAAGGGCAAATGTGAATAAGTGAATGGTGATTCAAGTAAGGACTTGAGAGTATTCATAGTAATAGAGTATAAGTAGGAGTACAGCCTAATGTTCTTTCTGCATTTCTCTATCACCTTGTTGTCAGCACACATGCCTGCTTATGTTACATGAGATAGTGTGCATGTTTATCTTCTGTAATTATATGTATAAATGTTTGATAGCAGTATACATTTTTAAAAGGAATCTTGTCAATAATGTGTCAATCACAAAATAACTTTTCTTCTTAGGCTTAAGGCACATTTGCCATTCACTAATCCATTCTAAAAGAAACAGGTCACCAATTTTTCTAGTTGGGACCTTGCAAAACCAGCACCTTTCCTCTGGTAATGAATGACCCCTTCAAATTAATATACTCAAGATCCTAAGTATCCCACCATGACAGGAATGTTAAGAAATATTATGTTTCTTAATATCTAATGTTAAATATTTATAGCTTTATATAGTCAGTGGTACTACCAGATTAGGGAAGAATATACTCACCTGAGACCACATGAGGCATAGGATTTTGAGAGTAGCCTGGGGCAAGATAGTTTGTCTCATAAACTGTGAGCCACTTAGATGCCCCAATAAGTGAAAACCCTTAAGACAGAAATGGACTTGTGGAAAGGAAGGACATCCAACCCAGAACAAATAAAGGGAGTTTGGATGTGCTGAAGGATAGTTGGGAACTCTGGATAGAGGATGCTAGTCATTGTACATTTTTTAATATGCAACTTGACACTGTCCAATCAGGGCAGAATATTCCATTTCTCTAAACTGAATCCATAATCGAGCCCCTGCAGCACGTTGCCAGTGCCCACGACTTTCTATGTCGTTATGTGGCAGCCACTCCTGAACCTTCCTCAACTTGGCTATCTCTTTCCCTGGACCTCTGCAGGCCATCTGTGCTTGACCAGGTTCTTACATCATCTGCTAAACCTGAACTCACAAACTTCCTATTTCATGCTACTCGTGAAACTCGAGGAGAGAGCACCATGGAATTGCAAGTGCACATCATCATGTACAAAATTCTATTTAAGATTATATTTTTCTAAACAGAAGGTATTTTTTTTTCTAAGAGGAGCCACTGTTTTCTCTCTTGGTATTTAGTTGTGGAATACTTATCAATTAAATATATTTTATATATTTTACCTCCTTAGTTACTCCACCAACAGATCCTTCAGATTCTGGGTGCTTTTATTCAGCCTAATGTGTGATTAGGTATGACTGGTCTCAATTGCAGTATGTGTCTTTTTCTCTCTAACCATATTTTAACATGAATTAAATGAGACAAAACATTATTTTAAAATAGATGTATAAAATATATTTGTGACTAAAATTATTTTAATATATTATATCATATATTTATATATGATATATCATTAATATGATATTAATATAATTTTACAATACATCAGCCCTGTCAATTTCATTTTTTTTCTAGAAACGACTCTGAATGACCTAGAATTTGAACTGTATAATCTTTTAGGAATGAATGTGGCACTTTAGGAATGAATGAGATCTTGCAAAGAGAAAATATTAGAGCTTTCTTTTGTGCTTTTCTAGATAATTTTTTTCTAATCCAAGGAAATTTGGGAGGCAGCCAGGCATCCATCCCTATATTATCCCATAATTAGAAAACAGCCATTCTTACAAGCATCATTATTTGTGGTTTAATTTATACATTGCCCTCCTATTATTCTGTATGTTGGTTCATTTCATTTGTTGTATTAATGCTCTGCACCAAAAATTATGTTAGCATTCATTATGTGCTACAAAACAACCTGCCAATTCACTCACATACTGCACAGACTTCACTAAATTAAGAAAGGGCAATAAAACTTAAGTGCCCAGTTACCTTCTCCCTGCTAAGATTCACAATTTACATAATTTCCCAAATGTTCCTGCAGACCTACTTGACCACTGAAGACTGTAAGATGACTGGCATTGGAATCTCTCTATTTTTAATAGAGGCAAAGTAGCTAACATATGGGTTCATAAAGTTCAGACATCTCAATTTATCAATGGTCTATCTTTTCCTATTTTGATATCTAGCATATCATCACTTTTGTTATTGCAGTCTTTTTATTACCCATTAATTGTTAATAAACTCATTATATTGTTATTCTGTTCACAATACAATTACTAAAATCTGTTTAAAATAGTCATCCCTCTGTTGCCTGATGGTTTTGATGATGCCTTTGATGGGAAGCAAATACTACAACTGACAGAAATGGAAACATATTTCACAATTTATACTTTTAAAATGTATACTTTAATCAGCCAGCCTATCATGAAAATGTAAAAATAGCATCAAGTCAAAGACTACCACTTTGCCTTTATTTCATAATTTCATTTAAAGTAAAAATTAAAAGGAATTTGTTTTGAAGAAAAAGCATTGAATTAACAGGATCACACATCCTCGTTACTAATCAAATGTTTCTGAAGGAGGAGACAGTTGCTGTTTTTGGACTTAAATCCTTCAATCATCATGTCAGAAAACTAATATAATAAGTTGACTTCCATGTCTGGTCCCTTGAAGATCTATGAAGCCTGTGAAACATGGGAGCATTGGTATTATAAAGCTATGAGATTCATTATTATGCCATAATCCCAGAAATTATATGTACAACTAAGTTTTTAATCTTTCAAAAAGAGCCTGCATTCCATTTCAGTGACTTTGATCGCTGGTCTTTACTATTCCCTTGGAAAGCCCTATGACATGAAAACGAACGGGGTGGAAGTGCCATCCCACCAGCCTTCTCCTGTAATAATAAACATTCATGGAAATGTATTCATAATATTTCCTATCTCCCCTCATGTGAACTCCAATTTATTGTTCTCTAATTAGCAACCAAGTGCTCTCTCATTTTGTTTCCAGTACTGATTGGTGTTTTTTATCAGAGGTATAATAGAGTCCAATTTGTGGCCTCTGAAATTAATGTTACTTATAA
The DNA here is from genome assembly GCA_004026545.1 of Mormoops blainvillei. NCBI lineage: Eukaryota > Metazoa > Chordata > Mammalia > Chiroptera > Mormoopidae > Mormoops > Mormoops blainvillei. The sequence goes on from PVJD01010878.1 coordinate 10,298, forward strand.
AAGCAGCACCCAAATGTTTTAAGTTATTTATCTATGTTTACGTCCTGTTTCAGTTTCAGTGCTTTCATTTTATCTTAGTGCTAGCCGAGTCTCTTTCAACCAATTGTTTACCTGATTCAAGATGAAGCAGCAACAAAAGCAATTCAATATTACAAATGACTTGAGAATCAATCCAATGCTATATTCTAACAGCTATTGAGCAATTACTTGTGGCAACTTTGTGAGAACAGTTTCAGTGGGGGCCTGTAGCAGAAGCTTTTGGCGATTAGGTAAAGAGTGAACTAGAGCTTAGGGATTAGAGATTTGAATTACAGATAACTTTTTCAAAATTTTATTGAATTTATTGGGGTGATAAATGGTGATAGAATTACACATATCTTTTAAAGAGACTTGCCTCCAAATTAGGGAAAATTGTTGAGATGGAGCCCAGAGATACTCTCATGCGATACCCACTCATTGCATTATAACCAACAGGGCTATTCTCTTCAAGTTTGAAAGTCTTCTAGCTTCTCTTAAACAAAGTCTTACCCTTTTTGTGCCTGTTTCCTAGAGTTGGTTTGGAGGCATTTCTCCATCTCACACATTAATCTGTGATCTCTATATAATAGCACATTACTAGATTACTATTCCAGGCAACCTAATGATGGTGCACTGACGGAGCTCTCCAGGAGAGTCAAATGCATGTCTCTATCAAAGGGGGTGAGATTACAGAATGAATACTGAAGACGAACGAGGTATCCAGCCTCCCTGGAATGACACAGCCTAAGAGGTCTACATAACCATCAACAGCCACAATGAAGAAAAACGTGGTAGAAATCTACCAACAGTAATGGGAGTTAGACCTTAAGGTCCTTTTATTTATTTCATTGTTATGTATGGAAATTTCCAAAGAGTACTTTTCTCAGATCACTAGTATAGCCTTGGGTTCTCATAGTTATGACCTTAGCTGTTGACATTAGGGAAGAGAGAGGTTGATTTCCTTTGAGACCCTGTACCCTCCATGCTGAGAGAATTCACATGACAATCCATGGGGACAGGTGGCCTCAGGAGACACATGAAGATCAGAGCCTTCAGTTCCCAGGAGGGACTGCTTAGATCCTGGTTACAATGACTTCTTAGAAAAGCCTTTGAGATTCCCTGCTGTGTTCTATCTTTAAGTTGACAAGAGTTTTAAGAGCATTTTTCTAAACTGTCAAGTCTTAGGATACTACAACCCTAATGTTGTGACATTTATAATTTGCATTTATTTGTATGATTACATAGAATTTTATTGCCTTGCAAACTTGCTAAGATTTTTTTTTAAGGCTGAATGATCTCTAAACTTCTACCATGTATAATATGATAGAAAAGACACTAATTAATCTGCTACTGAGTCACCACATTATTTTAGGGGTAACATTTAACTCATCTGGTTTTGATCAGAAAATGATGGTAGTTGGACTCATGATCTCTAAGATTTTTTTTTTTTAGAATAAGTGTATTGAAGAGTCATATAAATAGATCTCTGAATAGTCAAACATCTGGGTATTTGGAATCACCCAAGGTTTGAATAAAACTTTTCTGTCTTTATATATATCTATATGCATAGAATCATAAAATGCTACTTCAGAGGGTTATTTACATATTCACAATTCAGCTATTTCTGAAAATAGCATTGGGGCTCCCTACCGAGAGAAAAGATTTACTCTTCCTCTCTGTTGGACGAAGCAAAAGGAAATTCAAGAAACCCCAAGCATTCACCTGTAGTAACCAATTAGTAAAAGTGGTATTTGGAATCTCTCTCCTGCTGAGACTCTAATGTCCAATTTCTGGGACAGAGGTTTTACACATGAAGTATGATAATATTTGGCAAGGAAATTAACATAGTCATAGATGGAACAAATACAGAGTACCTCAAATTAACTACAGAGCAATTATAATGACATTGGAAAGTGTGGAATAGTCCATTAAGCAATATTTGATCACCAGCTTCCTCTGTTCCTGGCTTTATTGTCAGGAACAAAGCTATAAGCCCTTGTAGCATTTTGTGTAGTATTCAGGATTTTACATATACTAACACACCAGGTCTGCCTGGGGTTCTGAAATGCATTTGGGAAACACGCACACGTACACACCCCACTTCAAACTCCAATGCATTTCTTTAATTGCAAGTCACAAATTCTCTTATTTTGTAACTTATAGACCTTGTAAATATTGGTATTTAGATACAGCATAAAAAGTTTTTTTTAATTCTTAAATAATTATTTTATTAATAGATGTATCATTTCATATATGATAATTTCATATTTGTGTTTTGTGTGTAAATTTTTTTTAAATCATAGAGGGATCTTATCAAGGAAGAAAATATTTTACTATCAGATTCCCTGCTTCCAAATAGAAGTTTATCCAAATCCTCCTGGAAGCTATCTTTATTAAGTTTAAAAATGCTCTAGGCAAAACAAACTTACAACTTTCCTCTAGGTGCAATTCCAGAATGAAAGCTTTCTTTTATTACAAGAAAATTTCTATGCATATAATATATATATTACCTATCAAGGTTACAATTGTTTTCTTTCATTATTTCTGTGTGGAGAAAATCGGTGCTCATATATATACGTACCCACGTATGCAATTAAAGTAAAAGCTCACGCAAGACTTTGTACTGTTCATCACTGTGTCATTAACATGTAGAACAGTTTCTGGCACATAAGAGATGCTCAAAAAACATATGATTTATATTAGAGTAAGATGCCTGTGTAGAAGAGGGATACAGGTAGGTGCTGTCAGTGAAGTCCCTATTTGCAAATCACATTGGTGGTCATACAATGACCCCCATAGTCACCAACCCTCTTACTGCCAAAATTATCTAAGTGTAGGGAAGGTGTATTATAAATCGAAAAGGGTTCTTAGTTCTCCATGATTTCCCTAGAATTATAAGGCTATGAGAGGTGTTTGGAGCCAGAATTTATTATCCAAATAAAGTTCCGTGCCTCAGCATTAGATTCTCCTCTAGTGGTTCTGCTCTCACCCAACCACTTCATTTGCCAGAAGCAGAATTCAACGCCTCGAGTTTCACTGGTGGACCCAAGTCAAAGCCAGCTAACAGTGCCAGTGACTAGACTCAGCAGTCTTGATATAAACATTCAGCCGTTTCATGCTGACATGAAAAACTTCATCCCCTTTGCCTTAATTACCTACTCGGTTCCACCAGCCAAACCCAGTATATGTGTTGTAAAGTATCAGTGTGAATTAACTGGTTATTTAACTGCACTGTCAGTTCCTTAAAGGTCAAATTACTTAAAGTATATGGCCACTGTCCCAGATATAAGTAATTGGTCATCACTAAATTTAACAAACACTGTTAAGCAAACATGAAGGGAAATAAAATTGTCAGCCTCATAATAAGCGGTGCACCCCAGTCTAAGATCCAGACTCCTTACACTCTGGCCTGTAAGCATTTGCAGGCAGGTATCAGGTAGGGAGAGAATGGATCAGTGCTGCCTCTAACTGGATACCTTTGGCGCCTCAGTAGCTGGATGATTTCCCCTCCTTGAACATTAGCCCATTAAACTTGTCTTTTACTACTCAGTAATAAACTTGAATGGCAGAAAATAAATAGTTAAAAACTAATCAGATGGAAGGCAAGGGCCTGACACACTCCCATTCTTCTGAAACAGGGAGGTGTAAATGGCAACCAGAGGCTAATCTGGGAAAAACATGAAATGCTTATTTTTTTTTAGCAAGGAGAAAGTAAGATCTTTACAATCGTGTGAAAAAATATTTAAATTTAAATGAGCAATGAGCTCTAGAATGATCTATCCCTCTGCCTGGAATACAATTAAAAATTTAAGATGTATGCACCTATATTATATGATTCAAAGCATGCATTGAGTAAGGAAAGCAGGTGAAAACTCAGTGTGGACTCAGGCAATAGTATGGGGAGTAATGGTATAGCCATTCTTGGCTGAATGGCTGTTTTAAATTTCCCTTCATTCGTGGTAGGTCCAATCAACAGCTGCATTGCTAATTATAAAGCACGATTGAAAAGAGCAAATCAGCTGCTATCTGTCCAGTTCAGTAGTGGTCATGCCATAGAAATCTGAATTAGAAATAGCCTTCTCTTTTGTTCCACGCAGGCTGATGGATGAAGGCCGGAATAGATCTGAGAAAAATGATGAATAATTAAATTTATTTTTTACTTCATCCAAAATCTTTCTTTTTTTTTCTTTTTCCAAATGTGTCCCTCTGGATTTTCGTCCTTCTCTCTACGCACTGCCTGAACAAAACACAACAAGTGTGTTTATAATTGAAGTCAGCTTTGCTCATTCAGTCTGGCTTTTTTTTGTTCATTAATCCATTAAGCATTTCTTCCTACCTAAGTATCAGTTACTTAACATGAATAAGATACAGTTCTCACCCTCAATCGAATGGGCATCAAACTGTTTCTCCAAAAGGCCACAATGAGCATAATGGTGAAAATGTCAGGAGAGTGCGATAAATAGGGACCACGCAGGAGGGTCATCTAACCAGCCTGGCCATGCTGAGGATGCTCCTGAGAGGGGATGGTATCTGAGTTGAAAATTTAAGGACCAACATTAGTTAAATAAAGCAGACATAAAAGCAACAGAAAAATGCAGAGATGAGAAAGCAATTAATGACATGCAGAATTTCAAGGTATTTGCTGGAACACTGTGCATTCTCAGAGGAGAGAAGCGAGGATAGCCCGGAAGCTGCAGTGACTGAGAAGTAGGGTCATGGAGAGCCCTGGATTTATGCACAAGAATTTAGGTAAAAAAGGTCTTCGTGGAAGTTTTAAATAAGAGAGTGATTTATTTTTATTAGAAAATATTGTGTAGACAGGATAAAGAAATAAATTGAAGGGGCAAAGCCTGAGTCTTGTAATAAAAGAAACAGAAGAATTAAGAAGAACTGAACAGAATAGTGGCAATGGGAAAGCAGACAGAATAAGAGAGAGAAGACATTACTGAGAGAGTAAAGTCAATGAGATTTATTGACCAACTGGAGGTGGAAAACAGTAAAAACAAGGTTTTTAGGCAAACTCCCATGCTTTTGTTTTCTATTTTGTTTTATTAATTCAATGGGTAGGTCTTGGTGCCATTCACAATGAGGTTATAGGTATCAGAGGCATAAGCTTGTGTGGGGGAGAAGAGATGGAAAGAATTCTGCATTGGATTCGTACACTTGCAGCTATAATTACTGCTCTGAAATAGAGAGGTGGAAACTAGGCTCAAGATTCTGGATACGAAGTCATCAATGTATATGAAGTATTTGGAGCATAATGAAGTTTCAAAGGAGGGAGAAAAGCAGCAGTATTTACAGTAGCCAAGATATGGAAGCAACCCAAGTACTCATCAGTAGATGAGTAGATAAAAAAGCTGTGGTATATATATATATATATATATACACATATACAATGGAATGTTACTCAGCCATAAAAATGTGAAATCTTACTATTTCTAACAGCATGGATAGACTTAGAGTGTATTATGCTCAGTGAAATAAGTCAGAGTAAGAAAAATACCGTATGATTTCACTTCTATGTAGAATCTAAAGAACAAAATAAAATTGAAACAGGCACAGAAACACCAGTTTGTTGTCAGAGAGGAGAGGCATCGGGGCACTGAGTAAAATGTGTGAAGGGACTGGGAAGTACACAGGTATGTCCAGAAAGTATCCAGCCACAGGCTATAAAAAATAGAGACATTTATTGAAGAAGATACATGATACAAGAAACATTCTACATTGGACAATGACACGTCTGTCCCCTTCAAAGTAGGCACCTTGGGACCTCACACAGTTCTCTCAATCACCAAAGCTTCTGCCCTGTCATATTTTCCTGAATCTCATCGATGGCCTGAAATCTCTCCCCTTTCAAAGGTGATTTTAGTTTGGGGAAAAGCCAGAAGTCGCAGGGCTCCAAACCTGGGCTGAGGGGGTCTGAGACACCTGGGTGATTTGATGTTTCACCAAAAATCTTTGCACAAGACATGATGCATGAGTGGGCACATTGTCGTGGTGAAGCTGCCAATTACCAGTTGCCCATAGTTGCGGCCTTCTGAATCATGAACAGTTTCTGTGGAGGAATGTTCAAGCTTAACTCAAAATGCAGGTTCGTTGCTCTACTTGCTCAGTCATTTTGAATGTGATGGCCACACAGTACACATGCTCACTCCACCATGTCTACTGCCCCCACTGACAAGAACAGTGAAGTTGTCATTATTCACACGTGCACATTCCATTCCACTCTCCTTGGCCACCAGATTACATCGATGTCGTGCAACTATTCTCGTTATGTTAACGATGTTTGGACTTTTCCAGAAAGACCTCATAAGTTGGTAGTTACAAAATAGTCATGGAGTTGTGAAGTACAGCACAGGAAATACAGTCAATAACATTGTGATGGCTATGTATGGCGGCAGGTGGGCGCTAGAAATATGAGGAAGACACTTTGTGAAGTATATGATTCTCTGGCCACTGGGCTGTATAGCTAAGACCAGTACAAAGTAAAATTGAAGGTGAACTATAATTGACAAACAAAAGTAAAAAGAAAAACACCATAGAAGGGAGAAAAGGCATGAACACAGGAAACCCTGTGGAACATGAAAGGAAATGATTTTTTAAAAATCATAAAAAAAGGAGAGAACAATTATGCAGACACCAAAGGCAAAAACAGAGCAGTTTTAAGAATGACAGTGGTTCCTGCTGCGTATCATAGATTGAACACACATGCATATTCCCAACCCTGTCAAAATGTCACGAAACCCATAGTAAGGGATGTATTCTAAAGGGATGAAACTACAAGGATCAAGAAAAGAGAAAACAAGACACAACAGTAAAAGTTGGAAAGCAAATCCTAAACTAGCAACTGAGAAACTGATATTATTCGCCACTGTGTGTTTTAAACCTTTACTCTCCTCTCCTGAGCCCCCAGAAATCCAATAGCTACATCAGAAGATTGAAGTCAGTCTATCTAGGAGAAAATGACCTGTGAGAATCTAACACAAATATATCAAGATCAAGACTCGATCTAATCCTAATCAAATCATCATAACATGAAGCCTACAATCGATGCCTTGCCCATGCACTCTGAGTTTCTTATCAACTTTTCTTAGTATTTATTTAGCTTTTTAATGCCCCACTAGATGAACTATTCTCTATACCAAAGAATGAAATAGTCCAGCTAGTAAAAATGGACTTTAAACCTGTGAAGGCAAATTGCAAAAGGCTTGGATTTTCTACTGTTCTTGCCAGGAATGGCAGGGTTTTAAAAAATCTAGATCTCTGAATTTCCAAAGAATTGACCTTCAAATACTTTAATGCATATGATTAACAGTTCATTTTCACACAATATTAAATTGTATAAAAACAAAGAATTAAATGCACTCATTAAAAAACCCATAAGAACATAATGCTATCGCTTAATGGGCTTCCCAGACCATGGGCTGTTATTTATTAGGAAAAAAATGTACTAATATAAGGATGGATTTCTAAATAAATGAACATGAAAAATGCATTCCTCGAAATTACTTGAGAATGTGTTTTCCAGTATTATTTACTAACTTTACAATATTCAATAATAACGTTCTTCAAGGTTTTTCCTTTCTTCCTCTCCTTGTGATTACTTTTCTCACTCTTGGTAGAGAGCAAGAAGAGTAAAAAGGCATGAAATTGAAAACAAAGTTAATTTAAGACCTCATTCCTTTGCTGTCTCTTTCTAGATACTCCCTTTCTTGCCACTCTTTTAAAAGTGTAACTCGTATGAATAATCTTTCTCAATACTGTATTTTCCTGAAAAAAGTTTCACACAGAGTTCAATTATGTTTGATTTCGAAATGAATTATGAGTATTTGAGTATGTAATGGAAATAACCTGAAATGGGAGTCAGAAGACCTGAGTTGTATGTTCTTGGTTATCCTAATAAGAGATGTATTAGTCATCTCACTTCTCTGAAACCTAATCATTATACTGAAACTCAGAATGTTGAACCAATAAGTGGCCTGTGAAGATACAGTTCAGTAACTAATTGAATTGCCTTTGTTTGTGACTTGACACTCAGTCATCTGTTGATACTTTAGTAAGAGTTATCATAGCTTAAGTGAACCTACTGCCAAGCCATCTCCTTCCCAAGCTCCATCTGAGATTAAATCTTTGGTATAAAACATTCAATGAGTTTCCCCCTGCACTCTTTCAAATACAAATAGCAGAGTCCCTAAACTCTGTTAATATTAAGTTGATAGATCATGAAAGAGGGAAAAAACAGGATAAGAATGTTTTGGTGGAGATGGACAAAAAGACTAAAATGTGTGGCATTCGTGATAGGCTCTATTCTTTTATTTTTCCTGAAGCTATGTGTAATGGTAAGAAAAAGCATCCTGGCTCCTTAAGGTTCTTTTTATGAATATCCTATAATATGTTTTTAAATAACAGTGCAGGTACATGACTTAATATATTGAATAAGGAGTGCAGAAGTGGCATTAACTGAAGGTTTTACCTGAATGCCATCATCTCTCTGTTTTCACATAGTCAAAAGTTTGCTTTTCATGGAGAAATAAAAATACAAATAATTACACAATACCCCTTACTAGTATATTATAATACATAAAATATTATGCTCTTTCTGTATCCACTCTTTCATTCAAGCTTCATAACTCTATGAAGTAGATACATATATATTTACATTTATAAACTATTATATCAATAAACTATTGATGTATATATTTATACACACACACACACACACACACACACACACAATCAGAGCTGGCAACTTGGAAGAGCTGGCAGCTTGGTTTAGGAAGAGTAAATTAACATACCCAAGGGAGAGAACCCTACTTTGAAACAAAAGGAAACACAAGACTATATCCATTGTCACTTGACTCAGAGAACAAGAATACCATACTAAAGCTACAAAGAGAAGAGAAAAATATATATGGTAGAACAAGAAAGACTAGGGATGGAAGGAATTACAGAAAAGAGGTGGCAGACAGTGTAGTGGGGGTAAGCTGAGAGAGAAGAAAGAACCTAGAGGGTATCATGCTAAGTGAAATAAGTTAGACAGAGAGAGACAAACACATATGATTTCACTTATGTGGAATCGAAAGAACAAAATGAAAGGTCAGGCAGGATTGAGGCAGATTCATGGATGCAGAGAACAGACTGCAGTCATTGCAGGTTGGGGGCTGGTGGAGGGGGTAAAGGAAATGGGAGGTGCAGGTTGGCGGTTGTACAGTGGTCACTGGAATGTGGGTTGCAGCATGGGGAGTATAGTCGATAGTGTCGTGGGGGCTCTGTGTGGGGCCCAGTGCGTGTTTGGAACACCAGGGGGGATCACCCTGGAAAGTACGTGACTGTCTGGCATCTGTGCCGTGCATCTGAAACTCATGCAGAGTGGTATTGTAACTGAAAAATAAAAATGTTTTTAAAGGTTAAAAAAATAGAAAGCAATATGCAAAAGTGATTTTTATGGCCATGACTCTCCATGGCTGGTCAAAGTGACACATTGGCTATTCTGGTTGTACATTTTTCTCCCTGTTTAGATCCAAACTATGTGACTGCACTGTTAAACCATGTGCTTCCCGTACATCATCAGTTCAACCTCAGAGGAATAGATTTCTGGCTGTATGGCGTATTTCCCAGGGCACCAGGCAGCCCTGAGTGAGTCTTCTCTCTACTCCTTACAAACTCTCCCTCCTACGGACGGCAGTGTAAAATCATTAGAACTACAGCTTAATATTTTGATACCTAAGAAAAATTCAAATTCTTAAATTCTTTAGTAAAGGAAAGGTTCTCTTTTTCAATTGTTTTTGTAATTCATAACATAGTATGATAGAGATTTTGTAACCAGGATCTTATTAAAGGGCAAAGGGCATTGTATATCAGGAAGTGAGACAGCAGTTCCACAGTGTCAAGGTCAGGAAAATACAAGGCATGTTCTTGGTCCCACACAGACATGAATAGAAATTATGCATTTAGCTAACTATTATTTCTTTTGTTAAAATCTAATATCTTCAAATCTAAGTGTTAAAACAACGAAAAAGAAAACAAGGATACACTTATTGTAAAGATTCCCATTTTAGTCACATACAAATATTAGTTGTGTTCATTCAAAACAGTTTGTCTAAAACATGGTTCTCGACAAATCTGCAAGTATAAATATGAGAAAAAGAAGAAAACCTCCTTTATGTAGACTTCAATTAAATTATAATATTAAGAAGGCTGCAGCAGGAGTCCATTAAAGATTTAGTTACCTTCTGTGGTGAACATTAAGAAGATATTACTCAAATTCTATTTAAACTGTTAAAAGAAATTAAAATGTATAAGAAAGACCATTACATATCACAAGCTAATTTTCTAACGAAAGCTTAGCAGCTGATAGATTGTTTAAGTCTCTCCAAGGTTTTAGTTTCACATTCAATAATTCAGAGGCGAGAGCAGGGTTATGTTGATTCATAATTTGCCCCCATCCATTTCTCCATGGAATGAGGCTGTGATGGTGAATCAGCCTCATTTCCATTCTGTATCTAAAGATGTGCTCTTCGAGTTAAACTCAGCAATTACCAGCAAGAAAGTGACATTGTGTTCTCCCAGAGCTCACACATTACTCACCACTGCGTTTTGTGATTCCTAATTCAGTACTCTTTGCACTGTGCCGTATGGCCTCCTCTTGCTTCCAAACCATTGCCAAGGACAGAGAAGTTCATTGGCTTTTATTAACTTAGAAAATGTGCCTCCTCCTTTCTGAAGAGACATTACTCTTAGGAATGCAAGTTTCCTTCCTTTTAATTTTACTTTGGAGGAAGAAATGCTTTAAAAAGTTCCCAATATCTGCTTTCATCATCTTCTTGAATATTCTTTCTGTTAAGGAAAATGTTCTTTGTTTCTCCTTAATACACTCTTGTCATTTTTTACCTTAAAAGAATCATCAAGGAGTAACTAGAAGGAGAACAGAAGAAAATTTAAGAACTGTAAAATAAAACTATGTAAAATAAATGAAGGGAATGTTATTTGGAATATTCCTCTTTGTTTTTTTTTAAGCTCTATATCAAAACTTCAGATATTCAGGGGCCAATTTTTACAGCACTGCAAAGAGTGACAAACGGTGGTGGCCCTGGATGCTCATTTCCTTCCCCCATTTGGCGGCTTAGCAGGGATTTGGTTCCCTGGAGTACGGGCGCCTGTGGGACCAGGCCGTTGGTTGATGGCGGTATTTCTGATACACCAGGATGCCTCTAGGGCTCTTGTTGTGCACTCTCTACCATAGTCCCAGGGCTTTAGGTCATTTGAAATAGTCCTTGTTATTTTAAAAACAGAGTTAACTTAGGAGCTCATAGGGTGACCTGTAGAGTTTTTGCATGTAAAGGGATGGAGCTTGCAAGGGATCCTTTCTGCTGGCCAAGACAAAGCCCCTCTCTCCCCCTCCCTCACCACCCCTCCTTTGTTCATGATGCAAATAGATCTTTTAAACCTGGGTGGCCTCAGCTGTAGAACAATGAGTTTGGGGATTGCATTTGACCTGTGGGTTCTCTGTTTATGTTTTCTTTCAGTGGAAATGTGTCCATGATATATATATCCTTGACACTAGGTTATCTATAGACATAAAAAACACTTGGCTTAAACAAATTCAGTATGGATTTGTTGTATATTCAAGTTCTACTTTATTTGGAATAAATCAGATGTCCTATCCAGTTCTATTTTGGCATCATGAAATATAAAATGTGTTTAATTAATTAGTAATTGTTTAAATATACATTACATATATCTTCACATCATATAAATATATTTGACTTCTATAAAGAGCTTAAAATATAGTTTGAAAATATAATTTCCCAGATAATATATCAGAGCAGAAAAGGAAATAGTCGAGCAATATTAAGTGCCAAAATGTGTTACTGCTATTAGTTGCAGCAGAGTTAAGAGGGGTCAAGTGATGAATATTGGCTGGAACTGTTCTAGAAGACTTAATTTTAGCAGTGCTTTACAAACATGAACTGGGTAATTATCTCCCACAATGAGGTGGTTATTGCAAGAGGGGCCATTGTGTGATGTAGATCATCACAGTCAGAACATAGACCATAACTCATTAATTAATAGCTTTGCAGTCCACATAATAACACTGATCATAAACACACACTTGTTTCTATTGATGAAATAGTTAATCCCTAAGATGAAATGCTCAGTCTTTTGGAAGAAAATCAAATCTTTAAGGAGCTAAGGAGTTGTTTGTGTATCATAAAACTACTAAGTGTTATACAAGGGGGGACCCCAAAAACCAGAATGTATTTATAAAAAATTGTGCATTTATTTTCATATGTTTAAACTTCAGTCACCTTCCAAGTACTCTGCATTTGACGCAATACGTCCATCGCGATGTTTTTCTCACTGCTCAAAAAGAGTTTTTGAGCTTCTCAGCTTTGTTGCCTTTTAGTGCTTCTGCTGTTTTTTTTTTTTTTTTTTTTGCTTCACTTCTTCCACATTAGCAAAACAGTTCCCTTTGAGGACTTTTTTCATCCAGGGAATCAAAAAAAAAATAAGTCACTTGGGGCGAGATCGGGTGAATAGGGAGCGTGGGGCATGGAGGTCATGCCGTTTTTTGTCAAAAAACTGCTGAACACTCAGTGTGGTGTGGCCAGGTGCACTCATAAATCACTCATCATGAAATGGACAAACACTTTGAAAGAGCTTTCACACACATACATAAAAATCACTGAAGCTGAAGGCAGCCTCTCACAACAACACCAGTTAGTTCACTGACACAGATGGGTTCCTAGAACACTCATCTAACAGGGGAAGTCTGTACTACAACGGGCTTGCCTTCCAGATGATAATTACAGTTTTGTGGGCCCCCCCTCATATTGGGGAAAGAGCTGAAAGACTCACAGGATTCAAGGTAAAACTTCTATTTTGAATGTTCTTATCAATGGGTTTCTTTGTTCGATCATCTCAGCAGAGCTGTCATATTACCCAACTTTATAGGGAACCATTTAGATGGAATATACTGAGTGAGGTGGTCTTGATTCTTGACCTAATTGATTGATTTCCTGCTTAGAGTTTTCTTATGTATGGGATCTTCATTAGTGATATTTTAAAAATGAATCCATGTTTCTAAAGTGTTTGATTTTTTTATAATGTTGTTTAATAATTACTAAGTAACAAGATACAATCCTAGGACAGAAGAATTATAGAAAATAGAATATCCTCAGCCAGGTAAACCTTAGCTGATTCTATTATTAAGAAGAATTATGATTATCAGTATTTGCTTCATATATAAATTTGAACCAGATAACAAAGGCAAAATTATCAGAGAGAAAAGGTAGTTTCTAATACCAGTGTTGAGGCAAATAGCCCCTAAATAATTACCTAAGAAACCAGAATTGAAAGATTATCATGTGGAAGAAATAATAAATTTGTTCCAAAAATAATGTTAGTACTTAAACAAAAGAGAAAATTTACATATAAGCACATTTAGGGTTTCGCCTGGTAGAGAATTTACCAATTAGTGCTTCCATCAGTGTAGGGGCCTGACTAGCAAAGAAAAATAAGAGCTTCTTCAGTCAGTGTTCTAGACCATCATATGTCAAAGGTGTTCTTTAATAGGTATTCCAACTTGGGAGAAAAGCTGGAAAAAGATGACCACTAAGATTCCCATTGATTCAATGATATTCCAATTTCCGGGCAACTGCTACCAATAAGAAGTTAAACTGTGGCATCCTGATGCATGATTATCCCTAAGTCATGGAGTCTTCGCTGTACAAATTCTTTGGTGTGGATGTTAACAAAGATGGAGCTATTTCTTCATGAATCCTATGTGTATTCCACCTTAATACAGTTGAGCATTATTCAACAAATATTTATTGACCTATAATAAAGTAGAAGTTAATAGCATACACAGCACCTATACTGCCGCCTAGCAAATAAAAACACTCATTTATTACTTTTAGGTGTAAGAGTGTGTGAAATTAAAAGTAATGTTTCTTATACTTCCATTTATCAGTCGTAAGACCTTGAGAAAATTATGGAATATCTTTCAGCTACCTTTAGTTCCTCCATAAAAACTCTGCTGGTGTCCATTTTGTAGGTTGGTAAATCATGTAGTAGAAATTAATAAGACAAACTCTATCTTGGCTCTCAACTTTCAAACATACTGATTTTGACTTACCTTGTGAAAAAAAATACTCCTTCTAGTAAGGTGGCAGTCCAGTGCAGCCCACACACAGGACACAACTGCGGAAATGACTGTGACTGAGCACAAGCCTAAGAAATTCTTATTTAATTGGCCTGCTGTTCCAGAGGTTTAAGAGTTCCCCAGAAAATTCTAGTGTGCAGCCACTGCTGAGAACCCTGGGGGCAGGAATAGCACCTTTTAAAAATCACCCGCTTTATTTAGGATATTGACTGATTGCCCACTGGGCTAATAGAGTTATAGTTTATAGTTAGAGTACAATGGACCGAAGTCTACAGGACCGTGGTGCTCAAAGTGAGGTCCGAAGACCAATTGTCCCTACTAGAAACTGGTCAGAATGAAAAATTTTTAGATCAACCCTAGGTTTCCTGAATCAGAAATCTAGGGTTAGAATCCAGTAAACTATGTTTTGTTCTGCTGATTCCAATGCACTTCTCATGTGCAAATCACTGCCATGGGAAATTAACTTTCCAGGGTCCCCAGGAAGCCTGCTGTCACCAGCCACGTTTCATTAATGTTCTCGTGTTAGCAGAGTTGGGAGTGTTAAAACAAAAGCCAATCAGTTGAGGCCATAAAGTTTGCCTCCCAATTAAGGTAAAGAATAGTTTTGTGAGGAGCATTAAATAATATTTCAAGCTGACTAAATGATGGCTCAGTTTTAACAAAAATAAAATAGATACTTTTAAACTTACTCAAAATTGGAAGGTATCAAACTTTAGGTGGGAGATTTAATGAGTAAGTGCCATTTGGTGACCTAGAACTAGAAGCAATCAAGCAAAAAAGGTTAAAAAAGAAGTATAAGATGAATATCATAAACACAACTTGACAGTGAGGACTTTTTGAACTGTCTTATGATGTTTAAAGCCTAAAGAAAATGAATCACTTAATTATATGGATCAATTTATTATTAAGCTGAGCTAAGTAATACTGTGGGTGAATATTTAGAATAAAAAAGTGTTACACATATCTTAAGATTGCTGCAAAATTGCATTCATCCAAGTGCAAGAGAGAATGGTCCTGGAGAAGACCAAGTCTTAATTGTCCTTCTTTTGCCAGTACAAAGTAAATATTTCAAAAGGGTTGTCACCTTGAACAGTACTGAGGACTGATTCTCAAGGGAATATGACCTGGAACATGGAGAGGAAATGTGGCATTCTATACATGATTACTGAGGGTGCGGCTGCTTGATTTAGGGATGGAACATACAGGAGAGATATCAGACCAAGGGAGAGGTGGTTTATAGCAGAGTTGAGGGGCCAGAAGATATGGAATACATATTTTTTTCTTGCCTCACAGTTTTGCCTAGCATTCACTCTACTCATAGATCACTTGTTTCTCAGTGGGTGTTTTTCATTTGCTTTACAAATATTAGGCAACGTTATGGGTGTCTTGAGACAGATGTACATTTGCTTATTTTTAATTATTAAATATGTCTCGATCAAGGATTTATGAGACATGTGCCCTATTTTAAGGTATATGTTGATAATTTGAATGTTTTAAATAGAGCTGGAAATAGGTGAGAAAGGAAAGAAGTAACCCAAAAGCTTCTCACATTAGCTATGTCAAAGCCATAATCTCTTCTTAGCATTTTAGTACCTTGTTTATTTTTATTTTTTTTATTGCAAGATACAGTTCTACACTATTTTTTTGCTTGTTATCCTGTAAAAGGATCTAGGAACATATTCTTGAATGAATGAGTGATATCTAGAATATATCTCAAATCTGAGATCAGCAAAGACTGTGGGTCATATGGGGAGCTGAGTCTATAGCAATCCTCACCTGCCAATGTGTATGGAAGCTCCAAGAAAATAACCTGCCTTGGTAGACTTAGTGGGTAACTGGGAGGTGTTGAACCTGTGGATTGAAGTTCCTAGAATTTCTAGCTGCACAGGAAAGTGGTGTACACTTGGGCTTGGTAAAAAAGAATAATGGTTCTTCACAATGCATAGATGGAACAGCTGATTGAGCGATATGGTTTTAACAGCAAAGAATTGAGAAAATCAATATGAGTGAGTGTCTCTGAAGAGTGTCAAACTAACTGAAGGAAAGGATTTTAATTTCCTGCCTGTGCTTCACTCATTTTGAGTCAGAGCCCAGACACCTGGCTACTTTTATGGAAAAAAAAAACAAACTAAAAAACCAAAAAACAGTAGCTTCCATTCAGAGTATATAGCAGAACATAGTGTCTGACATGAAAACAGCAATTACTTTATTAATGATAACAACAGTAGAAAAGGTTGAATTATTAAATGACTATTGTACACAGATTTCAAGGGGATTTGCAATTTACAAAACGTTTTTCAATTATTTAGGGGCATAACATGGAAAAGATTAAAATTGAAAAGCAAATTGAAAATCTCATTAGGGGTGTGAGTATTTTCAGTTGTTAATTCCAAGTTCTACTTCTTCTGGATGCTTTAGGCTTTTCAAACATAAAGGCGACAGTCAGCAAGCAGGCATGAGTGACTGATAAGAAAGTGTTATTTAGTGTGTTCTGGGTCAGGAAGTTATACAAGGGCTGATTGATTGTTTAACAGTGTCACCTCCATATAGTTTTTCTCCATTTTTTAATAAACAGCCTTTTTATTCAATTTGTGGATAGAGTTGCTAGTGCCCCAGACCAAAGTCTTATGATATTTCATCATTGCTTGTCCCTTTTCTATAAACAGTACCTGAATCAATTAGTTTGCCTTTAGTCTCCCAATTCATAGATCTTGGTCATTTACTTCTGCTTTTCTCTAATTTATTTATATTTATCCTCTAAATATACACCATTTGGTGGTTATTTGAAAGGAATTAGATAGCATGACCTGAGATTAGGATTGAGCTGTTTGGCAGCCATATTCCAAGTTTATGTACTAAGAGAGTAACTCTTAGTACAACAGTGGAAACAGAGCTGAAGAAATGGGGAAGACTCCAATGAATATTCTAGGAATTAATATATTTTTAAAAAAATTTAATGGTCCATTACCTGGAATTTTCATGGGAGCATGTTTGGTTTTTCAATTTAACTTGGAAGATACTTGCTTTACTGCCTTGTAAGTCCAGCGAAGTTCTTCATTACTCTTATCCAGAGAATTTTTCTCTATCCAAACTATAGAAACTAGGAAAAGCATAGAGGAAGAATTTTTCTCTCATTTCTGAAAACAGTAAAAGGAGAATCAGGAATGGTTAAACACTGGCATTTTTAATGAGGGAATAATGGCAGTAAAAAACTCTGACAATTTGGATAAGGGTCCCTTGATTTTATGAAGCTTCATTGAGGGAAGATTTCCATTCCCCTCATGCTGCCTGTGCTGTGGCTGGCATTGGACTAGTCCTTCACTCTTGTAACACTGAATCCACAACCACCTGGTAGATGCTCCCAGGATCGCATGTGGTTTAAATGAATGGTTCAGAGACTTCCTTTAGTCCAAAAACTACCAGGAAGGATTTCTGTTTATTTGTCTGTTTGTTTTTAAAGGGTTTCCTATTCCCTAGTCTGATTCCGTGCCTCTGGGGTGGAACCTAAGACTCTGCGTTTGAAAACAGGTATTCCTGAGGATTGTGAAGGAGTACACAGGAATAGAAGTCTGCCTGGCCATTACCAAACTAAAACAAGTATTCTTCAAGCTGGCCTTTTGAGTGATGAGAAGTCCAAAATACATATACAAACACACACACACACACACACACACCCTTGAATCCAAAAATTCAAACAAGAGGAAGGTCCTGCCAAACCATACTTCTTTGAAAATTCTCATCTCTAGATGCATTTTTTAATGGGCATATCAACACAGTAAATGCCGTAATCCCTTATCTATAGGATGATTGTGGTCTGTTACGTATTAGTCCACAGCTACCTGATTGAGGCTTCTGCTCAATTCATTGGATGAAAACAGAATAAAACAGGAAGCGTGTGAACCCAAAATCAGTATCTATGTGCATCTTTAATGATTCTAAGCATTTATAGATTATTTAGTATGTATTTTATGTTCTCAAGCATCATGCCTAATCTATTCATAGGTGTTACTGAAAATATAAAGAAGTAAGAGATTTCCCTTTGTTCTCAGAAGCTGCATAAACTTATTAGGAAGGTTCTGGATATGTCCACAGTAGAGAGTTAAATTACGAGGAGAGGCAATTCTTGTTCAGGAGGCTGAGTCCTTGCCATTGACAGATGTAGGTTAGAATGTTGGGTCATAGAACAATGATGCATAATTACTGAGTGAGGACACTGGTAAAAAAATAGAGAGGTCACACAGAAGAATTAGGCCATGTTTTGATGATGTCACAAAATATGGAATTAGCACTACAAATCCCCAATTAAAATTTGAAAACAAATTGTGACCCCCAATTGTTAATTTCTGTTCTGTGGTGAATACAATTACATTAAATGCTGCAATGAAATATGTTTAGTTTTATATATCCCAGCATCCCTCTTTCTCTCTGGATTATATTACAGGTATCTGTAATGGTAATATTTTGGAAAAAAAGTAATATGTTTTTTTTCTCTTTTGCTTTTCAACATGCCTGACCTCCTTCCTCATCAGGTTTAAAAAGTCCAACATCCAGAGTGGAAGGTGGGATGAGGATTGTGATAACAGAAATACAGAGAAAAAAGTAGAATATATGATAGTCAAAATAGTATTATGCTTTAATAGAACAGGATTAAAAGTCAGCTATTATTGAAAGAGAAAGGGTTTTCTAATTTCCTTTAGCTCCTGTTTAGTGTGGGTCTAGTGAAGGGAAAAGGAAGTACAGTGCATAAATTGACAGAAATAGAAGACAGATGATTGACACATTTTCCAAAACTCTAGAACACTTTTTTCTACAGGGTCCCTGAACAAAATTATCCCCAAATAATATGAATGTTAGGCTCTTAATAGAGTGTAAAAGCATCATCAGGCAGAGAAACAGTTTCTTCCATATTTCGAAGGTTTACTTTGTTCTCCTGTGTTGTGAAAGATCCAATGAAAGCCAGATGCCTACTGTGGGTCATTCACTGTCAGGGTACCTGGTGGTGTTTCCACAGAGACGTGGGCTAGGGCGTCTGAAGTAAATACCTAATTAAACGCGTGGCAGAGACTTAGAGGCATGAAAGGCAATGGGGAAGCTAAATCAGCCGGCAGCCGTGACAGAGTATGAAAGGATAGGCGCAGGCTGCCATCCAAATCATACATAGTCTCCTAGCAGTGAAAGTCAGCGACGGAACTTCGGTCAGGTACATCTCAGGGGATGTCACCCAGGAAAGGGATGAGAGACCCCTTGCCCTGTCACTGGGTCACTCAACTCCCTTTCCCATACTCCTACACCCCTTGAAAGTGGCTGAAGGTGGAGGAGATGAATATGGAGTATTAAGTAAATCATCCAATATAAACCTAATTGCCCTGACAGGTGTGGCTCAGTTGGTTGGGCATTGTCCCACAGTGTGACGGGCCATTGGTTCAATTCCTGGTCGGGGCACATGCCTGGGCTGCAGGTTTGGTCCCCAGTAGGGGCTCAAGGCAGCCAATCAGTGTTTCTCACATCGATGTTTCTCTCCTTCTCTTTCTCCCTCCCTTCCCTTCTCTATAAAAATAAAATTAAACCTTTAAAAAAGAGTTTAAACCTAATTATGTGGTTTGTGTATCAGGTCCTAGTGAACTTTAAAGCAGATTGCCCCAAATATAGCTGTCCTATTTCCTCACTATGCATCAGTGTAAGTCTTTTTTAATGTCAAATTAATAGCTTGTTTTAATATACTCTTTCTATAAATTCCTTATCTAAGGCTTCATAATCTTTAATTATGCTCTGCTATTATAGAACAATACTAATTTGGTAAGTAGATCAATAATGTTTATATGTTGATCTTAGTGCACAAATTCTAATGCTTCTTTAATTTTTATTTATTTTATTTTTTTTTATTGTTGTTCAAGTACCATTGTCTCCATTTCCACACCACCGCTTTCCCCAGCCCCACCCACTCCTCCTCCCACCCTCAATCCTACCCCACTTGGCTTTGCCCATGGGTCCTATATACATGTTCTTTGAGGAGCATCAGTGTAAGTCTTACAAGAAAAATCTTATCAAATATAGACAAAACAATGGAGCTACCTCTTCTCCATACATTTGAGGGCAACATGAATAGACCTGTGACCCAGATATACACACACAGACACCCCTCAAAGACAAAGGTTAATTCTTAAATATAGGTAGATATTAAGAAAGAAAAATCATTTCCTTACACAAAGTGTGACCTGCACAGACCCTTGGCTGTAGAGAGTGAGGTTATTTTTCTCTTTGGTTTACCTCCTCTTTTTTGTGTTCTGCCAAAGCTCTTGCCCACTAGAACTTTACCAAAAAAAAAAAAAGCATTAAAAGCAGGTTTGTTACAAAGCTCTGTATAGCCTACCAAGGGCTACACAGAGAATGACAGAAATATTTCTGTGTCTCAGGATAAGTAGCACTTTTTCTGAAAAGGATATTGTCACTCTGTTTTCCCCATCCTCTCCTCAACTAGAGATCAAAGGGACCATATTATTCTTGTTCAATCTATGAAGGGACAGAAAAGCCCATCTGGAATGGTGAAGTACGGACTTCCAAAAACCTGCTTCTCCATAAAAGGAATGAGAATACTGGCAAAATAAAACTTTAAAATTAACTTTCAGAGGCTCTGAAAATTAACCATATGTTTGCAACAATCAATGAGTATTTATTAAAGAAACATGTCTGACTCTCAAGAAGAGCAACAAACCTCGTGGCATTTTAACTTGCCCCATCCCCACCCCTCTCCCCCTAGTTCCAGTGCTCTGGTTCCACAGCAGCATGTGTGTTCACGCAGGGGAAGAGTCATGACCCTTCTCCCACACCCATGTCACATCGTATAGCCTGGAAGCCAAAAGAAATTCTACTTGAGCCCAAAATTGTAGTCTTTAATGAATGTAACTACATCAGCTACTGTTCCTTCCTTTCTAGCCACAGACTCTTTCCCAGACAAGGGTTTGAGTATTCCCAGGTACATACTATTCAGTTCCCTCCATAAATCTTTAGTCTATAACTTGCTCCTAAACAGAATATTCCATACAGCCCAACCTGCAAAGGTAAGGACCCTATTTAGATCAGTGGATACAAAAGCACTGAGGGACAGAGACCCTTTCCAGGCCTGGCTATGATGTGTGTGGGATGTAGTTGCCCGACCACACCGGCAAGTCTGAGCACTTTCATCTAAAATGTCCTGTTCTGTAAATGTGTATCCTTTTCTAGTAACTTATTTCTATTTTATTGTTTTTTATGTATTTGATTATAATCTCATGTACTATGGATCTGTTAGACTGGGTCAGAAAAAAAATAACACTAGCATATCTCTCAACAAATAACTCAGTGCTGTTGTCCACAAATGTGAAGTTTTATATAAAAAATAAGCTGAGAAGAATCTTATGGACACATAAGTTAGAGACAGGATTACAGAATTTGAAAGGATGGATCTCGGAGATACTTTAGTCTAGGGTTCTTGATGGTGAAACTACTGGCATTTTGGAATGAATAATTTTTTTGTTGTGAGGATTTGTTATGTGCATCCTGGGCTGTTTGGTGGCATTTCTTTCCTCTCCCTGCTCAGTGTTAATAGCTCGCTGACGCCGGTTACAAGGACCAAAACTGTCTCTTTGTGGGGATAGACCAATAATTCCCTCCCTCCCTACAATTGAGAATAATTGAGAATCAGTTTTCTTAGTCTAATCCTTTTATGTTCTGAAGGCAAAATGAACTCTAGTGATTTCAGGTGACTTGCTTTTGATGGCATATAAGTCCAAGCAAAATCTGGTTAGAACACTCCTGTGACTTTTTTGTCCAGTGTTCCTCCTAACATCACCCTCAATAAAGACAGTAAAGACATACTGGATCTTAAAATAAAATACTAAAATTTCACTAATTTCATGATTCAGTTGGAATAGTGACATATATATATAAACATACAGGCATATATGCACACATACACACACATGCAGAGGTTGACAAAAGTAGGTTTACAGTTGTGAGTACATGAAACATGGAGTTTGTTCTTGTATTATTTTTATTAATTATTTCATTATTTTCCATATGAACAACTGTAAACCTAGTTTTGCTCACCCCTGCATATAATTCCACATTTATCAAATGTTTGCTGATCTTCCTTTTTTAAATCACCTCCCATATAATGTCTGAAACAAGTTAGAAAACTGTGTAGAAAAAAAAACCCTAAAAACATGATTCAGTATGTTCTTCTAGGTTAATTCTGTAACTATCATCTACAATGCTGACTAGACATTGTGAACGTTTTAAAATGGGAGGGAGGTAAGACTTATGAAAGACATATTGCTAAGTAATGTAAGGAAAACCATGAGATTACAGCTAAATGGTGACTTTTAGAAGGTATAATTCTGTGGCATTTCCCCCTTTCTACTTACATGTTGGGTCAAGTGAATAGGTGAATTTATTCCATTTTCTGTTCTCATTACAGGTTTTGTCAGGAAAAGTGAATTATCACAGAATTTTACTGTGTGATATATTTGGTGAATTATAGCAGTGAGCAGGACACGGTTAACCTCTCTTATAATTGTATGTCTTGAGTGACTATTCTGCCCTTTCCAAGTGCTTCTGGAATAAAAATTTACCTCTTAATCTCTATATAAATTTTAAGATGGTAATGCTTAAATGAAACTGTTACAAGGGTTAAAAGTATTACCCTGATGAAGAAAATTTTCTATCCAACAATATGACCTCAAACAAAAGCAAGTGCTCAATAGGCTTTGATATCTGAAGAATATAAAAAATATATTTCAAATCTCATAAAATAACATTTGAGATGGATATGTCTTAGCTGTGCAAAACAATTTCCTGGTTTTCAGAAATAAGAACACGTATAATATCAATAAATAATTCTGCTGACTGATAGCCTGGAAGACTGTTGACTCTCCCAATAGACCACCATTAAAACTTGTTAATAAGTTTTAAACTTGTTAATGAATTTAAGTGTTTTACATCTACTGCAGTAAGCAAGAACACCACCTTCATAAGCTCTTAGTACTGTCTCAAAAGGGGAAGGAGATCAAAGGAGGATATTTATATGTATTTAGGCATGGGATGTATGATTTTAAAGTGAGTCTCACAAAGAAGGTAAATGGTTGGGACTGTTTAAAATTTATGCCATACTGGCTTTGGATTAATGGATACAGCAAGGTAAAGGTCTTAAGGCAAATTCTGATGAGCAAGCTTACATGAAGCTAATTTTAGTTGGGTCACCATCTCCTCTTCTAGGAACAGGTTATTTCCTGGAGCAAATAATTTAGTTACGTTGCTTGTTCTCAGTATCATTAAATTCTCTGCCTGTTCCCATAATGTTTAACACATGGACATGAAAATATGACTGATCCCAATAAGGCAGGGATGGGAGATTATGTTTATTTCAGTTCCAGAGGCCAATTTGAATTCACAGTTACTAGTAAGACCCTAAAGTAAATGTAGGGACTAATATTAACAACAGAGTATCCTGAGAAAGACAGAAGGCTCAAAACAACCCCGTGTAAGAAGGCTCTAGCCCTGTATCTATTGGGAATGTAGGGTTTAATTTTGTCTCTCATATTTTTTACTTGCCATTTATTGTATGCTCACTATATTAAAGATCCTAGCAAGAAGCTATAGACCTGTTATGTGAACAATATATAGGCCCCTGCCAATCAAGCAAAAGTTATATCATCTCACTCTCTGACTTATTGGTTGGAGAATTGGGATCCTTATTAGCTAAGAAAGCAATAAAGGTGTATGTAGTATAACTACTTTGCACAAATTTCTGGACTATAGAATGTGGAGAACCAAAATAGTGTTAAGGTGTGGCTTTTGCCTTCATAACCTTACTATGGAGAAAAAAATTGTAAAGAATAATTTATTTTTAAAAAGTTATATAATAAATTCCTAAATCTGATAATGCAATTAAAGGATCAAACAATGTAATAAGCTGCCAGTCATGCAAAATAATAAGAAAACATAGAGAGGAATAGTTTGTTTCCTTTGAGTCTGGTTTCAACAGAATACCCAGGTTGAAAATAAGGTTCTTTTACATAAAACAAATTCAATCATTTGATCAGGGTTTAAACCCAGAGTTTCTCTCTAAGCATTTATTGCAACCTATTTTTAAGCACGCAGGTCATAGATTTAGGAAGAAGTATTTAAGTTGCACTTTTGCAGAGCCAAAAATAGCTTGAAAACATATGCCATCAATTAAAACTACTGAGCATGTACACAGGGCTTGAATGGCTTCTACGGGAACTACAGATCGATGAGAGGGTCTTCACATCTCAGAAGCCCTGCTACAGGGTGGGATAATAATAATAACAGGAGCTGAAAATCCAAGGGGAGGAGCCCAGAATATAGTTATAGGTGAGAAAATGGATTCTGCAATACCGGTAATCTGTTCAAGTATAAGATTCTGTTTCCTTACTTCGGGTTTTATGCTTTTAACATGCAAATATTAGGAAATAAATACTCATGATGCAGTAATTGGAATTCAGAGAACAGAGACTTCATCAATTTATTCCAAGTGGTGGATTTAGTTGCTATGCTTAGACATAGCCTGAGTTTATGCTAGTGATTCATTTGGATTCTAACGTTTGCATGATCAAGGCTTATGAAAATACAGTAGCTGTTCTCACACCACAAAACAGTTTCACTTGTGACAGTCCTACAGCAATTCATTAAATGCCCCATATGGCTTAGCAGATAAATCTATTTTTAATAATTATATCAATAGTGAAGGTATCAGTAGCCAACTTTAAACATACATACAAGAAGAGTATCACAAATTTACCTCATCATTATAGAATTCTTAAAAGAAAATATCCAAAGATAATTAAATTGAATCCATTTCATCTTACAGAGACATGCATATTATTATAAGCTGTACAAGCAGGCGATATAGTTACAGAGGGCATGTGATCATAAATAGAGGGCATGTGTTTGAAAAGGACAGTATTTGGAAATGGACTTCTATTGCCATTTAGCTTAGATTATACCCTCTGCCTCTCAGGGACATGTCTGACCAACACACCAAAAGTGCGAATGAGGAAGAAGCCCCAGGTCTGAATACCAGGACTTAAAAGTCACGTTACTTCGGTCTATCTCATACCCCATATTTAGCCACATCGGTTCAACTATTCATAGCTTTATTAGTATTTAATCATGTCCCCTAGTTCACTGGCACATTTAGCTGTGATTCTTTAGTCTAAATTTATTATCGCCTTTCTTACTACCTTCTATTTCTATCAAAACTGAACTTTCCTATGTTTTAGAGCCATGGTCATGAATTTTAAACAATAGCTGGAAGCCTGATTAATTTATCTAGAATGTATTGTTATGCATGTGCAAGACCTATATCATGATCTGCTACCGATTTACTCTCTTGGGGTACACTTGGTACTTGAATGGATGCCTTTAGGACTTAATGACTTCATTTAGGGGTGACAGTTTCATTGTAGAGAGTTGAGAGTGATAGTAGATGGTGACCAGCACTGCTATGTCCTTGTGTACTGCTAACTGGAATCGGGTGCACAGCCCTGGTGTCTGGGAGCAGGCCGAGATCAGGCATGACCTTGTAGGCACACGTGAAGTTACGTGTGTCCTGCAGACCATCTCATCTCTGCAGCCACCTCAGAGAGCACACTTTACTCATAAGAGATGGAGTTCCCAGTTGTGAGACCCTTACCTGACATTCAAGAGCACAGAGGTAAAACAATAAAAACAGAAACTCCTGCCTTCCAATTTTTCCACCTGTGTGTAGGACTGGTTCTAGAAATAAGATGTACTAGGCACTACTGAGCCCAGTTTTGGAGAATCCCCCTTTTTTCATTGTTGTTGTTGGGTGGCTTTTTTTGGGGGGGGAGTTGGTTTATTTTCAAAACACATTACTTCCTAATGTTCTATTATATAATACACAGATTCTAAAATAATTGACAGGCAAAATTAGCATTTTTAAATTTGCTGGTAGCTTATTGTCACTATTAAACAAGATTCTATGATAGAAAATTTTAAGCTGGAAGCACATCACAAAGGTAAGTTATCAAGTGGTGCTTCAGTAGTAAGAAAAAGAATGACCACCTCGAAATGATCAGATACATCTGAGAAATAGCAGTCTCATTTGGCTGGATTTTGGCATCAGAAAAGTAGTGGAATGAATTGAGCAAAATTAGGCAGTTTTGTTTGGTCACTGGAACTACCACTTGTTTCATGAATTCAGAAATTTGTTTTCTTCATGTCCTCACTAATGCATGCCTCTTATAGGTACACTACTGCAGGATGCAAAGTGGAGGATATCAAAGAATATAATATCTGATTCCTTACTTCTGGGAATTATAGAGTATTTGGAGAAAAGTCACATCGGGGTGACAGGACCATTAGAGAGAATGCCTAACGTGCTGTCAAGGTGGTAAGTTCAGAGGTGGATGAAATCACTGTGTGGTGTGGGAGCAGGGGTTTAAGGAAGCATCCTGGACAAAGTAGAACTTGAAGCCAGGACAAAAGGACAGAGACCTGAAACTTTGTGCAAAGGCAACAAATTTAATTTATCTGTAAAGGCCAAAGGAGAATGAAAAAGTAAATTTTGAGTCTTCCACACATTGCTTCTATGAAAATGTCCCACTTATCCATTCTCAGTAATCTTCCCCCAGACTTTGAAATCACTCTGTCTTCTAGGGATATCTTTGCCAGTGACTCTGCTTGACTTGTAAAAGGAATTCATGTGTACAGGCTAATAACACATTCATCATCAAATGCAGTCTGCCGCCAGATTTATGTCCGGACCAACCTTACTCTTTACAATACAATCCATTAACTGTGCATAAACATGTTCGAGCAATTTAGATAATGGGGGTAATGGTAAAACTGGGTGCTAGCCATGCCGCAGGGTAAAATGATTCAAAACTGGTGGAATTTTAAATTTCCCGGACAGATTTTAACTGATTATTTTGATAGCAAATTAACCATAGGTAAAGAGGAGGCATTCCGAAGAATTATTATTGCCAGATACCTTTCCTAACTAAATATCATTGTGTGGCCCGAAAGCGGA
Source organism: Mormoops blainvillei (assembly GCA_004026545.1). Lineage (NCBI taxonomy): Eukaryota > Metazoa > Chordata > Mammalia > Chiroptera > Mormoopidae > Mormoops > Mormoops blainvillei. The sequence continues at coordinate 37,531 of PVJD01010878.1, forward strand.
TTCACTCACATTCTATTCATCTTGCTAGGTTTATGCATGCACATACACACATACAGATACATATGCGGGTGATTTTGCTTAAATAAAATATTTGCTTCCTAGAATATTTCAGGAGTAGGAGGAAAGGGTACTTTGGACCTTTGCTTTGGAATGCTTAGCATAAGAACTATGGATTATAACATCTTAAGGGAAACTGTGAATTTATCTAATGCAGTTCTAATTATATGAATGAGAACACTGAGGTCCAGAGGGTTAAACGGCTTGCCCCAGGAGAGTCACATTGCTGTTGGCTGAGCTGAGAAGCTGGCATATTTTCTGCTTCCGTAGAATCTTCCAGTTCATCATGCTGGGTTGGGTTAGAGACCGACAGCTGATGGCCATTATCCCGCTTAGGTTTGTGTGAATTGATGATGAATAAATGTCCCATGGTTCGCTGAGTAATTTAGAAGGTTCTGCCTTTAAGAAGAGTTTTTTTCTTGGTTTTCTTCTTGTTGAAGATCACTCTCAAATACAAGTATAAGTCGGTGCTTCAGTAGTTCTAATATAAATAGTAATAATAGGAACTATTGAGGTGCTTACTATATGCCACGCACTGTGATGAATACTTACCATGTATTATCTCAGTTAATCTTCACGGTTAGCCTGACAAAAAAATTGAGCCTATTGAGACTCAGATGAATTAGAATTTGCCTAAGGTCTTAAAGCTGATAAGTGGGGTACAGGAATTTGAATGTGGGTAATTTAATTAAAATACGTTTGGGTGTACTGGCAAGCTCAGACAAAGTCAAGAGTTACTCTTTTTGATTGCTCACGATCTGATTTTATAATTAGCAGAGGAAAGGAGGCCTAGAAATGGTGATGTAATGTTTACAGACCTATCTTGGACCTATCAGCTAATCAATTATTTTATTTTTCTGAAAATTAGATAGACAATTTCAAGCACCAAAATAGTTGCTTCAATCATCAGCTTTTTCTAATTACTAGTTCCTAATTTAGTATGTTATTAGACCTCCCTGTACGATTCGAAAAGGTTACTGCGTAGCCTCTGTGATCTCTTTTCTTTTTGGCCTTTAATGTTTATGGCCCCATGGAATGTCATCTTCAACTCATTTTGTTTTATCTACCATAATGTCTGAGCAATCTGTTTCATCACTGTCTCTGAAGTCATTGCTACAAACATCACCACTTTTCTGTTATCCAAGTCTCAGTTGTATGCCTGCCAAACTTCTAAGAAATAGGTCATAACAACTTCTAAATCGGGAAACCTCTGAGCTCACTTGCTTTATTCCAAGTCACCGAGGCCAATAAAATGATAAATGAACAAGTTGTGCTTTGAATCTGGAGTGCTCCCTTTCTCTCCATGTGTGTGTGTCCCTACTTTAGTTCTTTTTCTTTGTGACTCTGTTCTTTACACCAAGTTTCCAGGCATATGGTCATGCTCTGGAATGATCTTGGCCAGAGCCTCAAAGAGTTTCATAAAAACACATTTAATAATTTCTAAATTATTATCCTGAGAATATTTTAATTCTTCTTTTTAGTGTACTATTAGGGGAGACATAGGAGAAGTTCATAGTAGCAGACTTTAAGTTGTTAGGGTTTTTTGAAAGGTTGGGATGGCAGATTTTAAAGTTGATGGGTTTTAGTCATGTACTGATTAATATATGATGCTTTTAGTTTAACGTGTTGTCACTTGTGTATTCTCTCCTACAATTCAAGCATGGAATCTGTCTTTGGAGTTCCCATAGCCCTGTGTTTACTCTTACTGTAGCACTCAACACACTCTATATGAACTACTATACTATACTATAGTGTGTGTGTATATAGTATATACTAGCTATTTGATGGCAGAGACGTAATGTTATTCCTCATTATATCCTTAATAGTTAGAATGGTATCTAGTGCATAGTAGGCACTACATAAATATGTTGAATTTAATTGATTCCAACAGCCACAATAACAGAAATACCATTTAGAAATTGATAGGAACCTGATAAAATCACTGAGCTTCTTTAGACCTCAGTTTTCTATTCCTTAGTATGATATTAGAAGAGATTATCTATAAATTTTCTAGCAGATTTAACAGATTATAATTCTAGAATGATCAGCTAAAGTCATCAGGACCTCGTCTTCTTCATTTATTGACCACATGTTTTTTGTTTTTTTTTTGGATGACTTCATTCTCAACTGTTCATTCCTCATGATTGGACAATGGTTGCCAACAGTCCATCTCAACCTGTCCTAGGGTACACAGACAGGAAAGCGATCTTCCCTTCCCTAATAGTTTGAGCAAAAGTCTTGTATCTGGCTCTCCTTCACTTGAATATTGGGGTCCTATGCCCACCATGACTGTTTTAAGAAAGGGATATAATTCGCTAATTGATTTAGGTCTATGTCAAGTGCTCCTATCTGGATTGCGAGGTTTGGTCAGCCTTATTCAAAACGTCCAAATGGATAGTAAGATAATTCATTACCTTATGGGGAATTTGATGTTGTTAACCTATGAAAGGAGAAGGAATGATAAGTGTTCAAAAAATAATTTCACAAATGTCCACTACAATGAATGAATGTCATAAATATCAACAATCCCTACCCCTAACACAGTAAATGGAAGTTTAACATTTGGAGAGAAATCATGCCCTTCTAGTATATGTCCTTTGGAAAATTTTTGTGAGGCTAGAAGGAATATGGACCCTATATAATGTGTATTATAATGTGTATATTTCAACTTGTCCCTTTTCGACATATGTCTGTTACTGGTTCATATTATTAAATATAGTTTCACTTGTTTAGACTTCCTTGCATCCACCCCAGCCTTAAAGCTGATACTGGACATTTAACATATACTAACTACATGTGCACTGATTTATATATTGATTGAGTTGTGATTTGGTGGAAAGTTTGCATTGCCATAGTGGAAACTATCAGGACTGAGGACTTTCTTATGAAGCCGTAATACATACTTTTTTTTCCAAAAGCAAAGGATTGAAAATTTATGTCAGTCTGAGGAAGGAAGATGAAGTAAATTGTACAAGTTTACCTGCACATGTGATAAATAGCTCAGAAATACATATACAAGACTTCTAGTCACCTCACCCCTTGTAATTTTCATGAACATAAATTAATTTTTCTTATACAATTATATTCAATAAAATTTTCCCTGTTCAAAAGGGAAAATCAAGTATTTCATCTCAGTAATTTATATTTGCATCTTCTATTTCAACCTCTGTGTGACCAGGTAATTTATACAGATTTGTTAGAAGATGAAAGACATTGATTATAATAGACCCAAGGTGATTTTATTTCCTAGATAGTTTGATAACATTTTTGTGCCCTTTGCACCAAATGGAGGCTAAGTTAAACTATGGGTGATATAGATTAGTGGATTGATGAATACAAATAAAATTAACAAATGAAAATCAGATAGACAACACAACAGAAGGTGAATGTGGCAGACATTCTGAAGGACTACTTTCCCCTGGACAAAAATGTCATTAATAGACAAATTATTTATATATCAGCCCCCAGCAAACGCATGCTTTTTGTCTTCTCAATTGGCTGGAGGTTGCCTGGAGTAATCAGTAAACACCACAGAGGTGAGCTGTAGTAGGTATAAATGGGAAGTCTTAACTTTAAAAGAATCTACGATATGAATACAGGATGCAGGTTATACAGACCTGGGTGCAAATCAGCTGCTTCAAAGCCTGAGAGATCTTAGACTGAATTAATAGAAAAAAAGAAATTTCTCTCTTGTAAAATCATGGAAACATATACTTATTTTATGTTTAAAAATAACATTAACTTCTACAAATGGGAAGGGGGAATACATATGACAAATCTAAATTAATATACTTATTCTGTTGGTGGCATACAGTTACTAAATGGTAGCTACAGAAACATAAAGAAAAGGCAAGATTGTAAAGGAAGATTAGGGTATGCAATGTGAAACTGAGTGTTTAGATTAGAATTTGGATTAGAGTTCAATTTGACTAAAATTTTGGGTTGCAAGGATATAAAGATGAAAAATCATGGGTTATATATTTTTATTGTTAGTCAAAAGAAGCCATCAGGAGCAAGAAACATTTTTTCTAGAAACTACATTTCACCTAAATTCATCATATAGCTCTTTATAAAAGGGAAATTAGAAAACAATAAGATTTTATCATTCTGTCCTTTAAAAACTACACATTTTCCTGAAGGAACCTGATGTTTTATTCAGTTTAGACTTTATGGATGAAAAGCTGCTATAATGCCAACCGAAGACTGATGTTTTTGTTTTAACAAGTTTAAGGTGAACAAGGAATGGAAGAGAGAGGAAAATGTGTATAAGTTTCTCTTGTATACCTATTGGAATTATTCTTGTTATTAGAAAAATTTTAAACGGGGTTTCATCAGTGTTCATGACATACTCCATTGACTTCATTTACTTTCTCTCATTTCCTTCCTCTCCCTAATCTAGCACATCCCTCTACTTAGGATTCTTATATGCCAATTTCTTTCTCATGTCTTGCTTACAGATCAACGTTTAGATGTTTTTAAGTAGAAATTTTGTGTAAATTTCCTTGTGGGAATTCCAGTCTTAACTTTTAAATGTAGTCTACCAGGAAGGACATGGGCTTTGCCATGTGCCAGGTGTGATTTATAATCCCTCATTCTGGCACTCAAGATCATTGCTGTTACTAAACCACAAGTTGCCCCATTAGGGAATGATAGTATCTACTCCAGAATATTGTGATGTCACTGGCTGGGTAGTTCAGTTGGCTGGAGCATCGTCCTGATATGCCAAGGTCGTGGGTTTGATCCCTGGTCAGGGCACATACAGGACTCAACCAATGAATACATAAATAAATGGAACAAACAAATACTTCTCTCTCTCCCTCCCCCTACCTACTTTTTTTTCTCTCTCTCTCTCAAATCAATTTAAAAATTGAATATTGTGTGTATTAAAGGCAGTATCTGTCAAACTCTCATAGCAGTTTTTGGTATATAGTAAATAGGGTTGCCAGAATTAGCAAATTAGCAAATAAAAATACAGGGTGCCCAGTTAGATTTGAATTTCAGAGAAACAATAATTATTTAGTATAAGTATGCCCTGAGAAAATAAATGAAGACTAACCCGCGAGAAGAGGCAAAGTCTGCTTATTTACAGCAAGGGAGTCAGCCACTGTCCCCTGCATTTTAGTAAAGACTCAAAGGCAGGCAGAGAAGTGAGAAAGTTTTATGGTAGAGAAAAGGGAAGGTTTCAGGAATGCCTTGATGGAGGCTGTTGGCAAGAGGAAGCTGCAGGTGTGCTATCTACAAATGGGCATCCTATGCGATTGATTAGGGGATCAGATTCAGCTTCCTCTAGTTAGTTCTAAATTGTAAGCAGGGACAAAATAGCAAAGTCTGATCATTTATTATTCAAATCCTGGCCATTTGGGGCTGATTATTAAGAAACATATTGTTTGGCTTCCTGGATCTTCCCTAGAGATAGTAATTTGACTTTCTACAAGTCTGACTTACAGCAGGCTGGTGTCCTGGGCTGGGGCTGGTTATTATAGATAAGGGGTTGCTCTCCTTGACAGATTGCTGAAGGTTGTTGGTGACAGTTTTATTTTTATATACGACCTGGCCATTGTCCATTTCTATATCAACCTCTTGTCTCCAAATATAGCACTGTGTTCTGGCAACACTAACGCTAAGCACTTGCTAAATGGTTGATGCTACCTAACTAATATTACACTGATCATGACATGTGTGTTAGTCTCACAGGTGCATTTGCATTTTGTAAAAAGACCAAAGAAAGCATAACGCTTTAATGTGGCAGAGTCAGCCTCTTATGATATAATTCCAGGCTATGGAATTTTTTTGAGAAATCTTTTTAGGTCAATCGAGTCCTCAAGTCACACTATGCTATTAACCATCTGCTCATAGAGTCAACTGACGCCAAGGCAGGAACTTTTTCAGGTGGAGGAAATAATTTAGATTAGGGAGAAAACATGCGGCTCTCGAGCAATTCCCATGCTTCTCATTTCAGCAGAGTGTAGTATTCCTGCTGTATTTTCTTTCTTTCTTTACTCTCTCCTGCCCTTCTAATGTTTATTGATTCTGCTTCCTTTATCACTTTTCATTGATTGGTGGATGTCTATAGTTATGCATTAGGGTTATCGATCCTGAAGGAATGGCCCTCTAATGGGGGTCAGCTGAAATCAGACACAAAACTTGGCCTTTTCTTGATTTTTGTTAATTTGGTTTATTGGGATTTTGCTCTCCTTAGTTTCTAGGGTACAGTGAATTGGTCTGGGATAAGAAATGTTTTGAACATGTTGACTAGCTGGGCTGGTTTCTGCCATGTTAGCATCTCCCTTGTCATTCTAGGCTATGTGTTGCGGTGCGTAGTGCCAGGACCCATCTGGCTTGGATGAGTTGTTACTGGAAGTTGCTCTGCAAGGTGAGGTGTATACCAGCTCTGGCAGACTCCTTCTCCCAAGCAAGGGGAAGCGGTGCACGCCAGTTTCTATAACATATGTTTCTGTTTCCATTGCTTGTTCTTTTTGGTTGTAAATAACAGCTGAACCAAGCTCTCTAGTGCTTAATCAGAGCCCGTAGGTTTTAGGGTGTCTAAGTGAATCCATATGTTTTGGTTTTCAAATTCTGAGGTCTTCAATCAAGAAGATACTGAGGGTTTGAAAAACTAACATGGTGTATCAGAAAAACAAAGCAATAGGAAGAAAAGAGGTTTTGAACCCAGACAGAGCTACTTCAATATTTCATAGTAACACTTCCACTTAGTAGCTATGTGAACAGGGACATGGTGTTTGACCTCTCTGAACTTAAGTTTTCTCATCTATCAACTTAAACTTGAGCATAACACCCCTAAACTGCCATGGAAGAGTAGAGGTAATGTTATCAAACATACGTCGCGGAGTGTGGCATCAACATCTGAGAAGGAAGAGGGCAGGCGAAGGAAAAGACTAGAAGTCATTTTTAGAAATTGACATCGTTCTGGCCCACTGTATTTTCTAACCAAAAATGCTATTGCAAAGTAAGCTCTGGGGGGATATTTCCCAAAGGGCTAAAAAAGCGGAAAGGGCTATTCCCTGGAAGCTTATGCTGCCCTGTAGAGCAGAAACCAGCCTAAGTTCTAGGAGTCATATGAAAAGAATATTATTCCATGAACCCAGCCTTTGGTAAGCTTTTAATCTGCTTGAATATAAATCACTTAATAGTATAGTGGAATGTATAATCAGGGATCAGGTTCTGTGGTGCCACCTAGGAATTCGAGAATTTCAGAGAAGAGATTAATAATCAATGAGTTGGTTGAATTTTCTTATCACCATGACAACTGCACGCCCTTCTTCCATATTTCCCCCAAATGGTTACTCATTTTCCTTCCTGAAATATACTTGGTAAGATGCTTCATTTATTTTTCTACTTAATATTTCATTGTTACTTATCTACACATTTACTTAATATCTTCAGTGTCATGTAGACACAAACCTAGATTATGGTGCTTCCAATATGCCTTGTTGGATTTTGATTTTAAAATGTTTATAATGATGTACAATTTAATAAAAACAAAAATAAACTATAAAATCTGGGCAAGATGGTTTAATAGCTCACATAAGAACTATAGAAAGACCATAACTTGCTCCAATTGTAGTATTTCCTTTAGTCATCTTCTTTCACATCTGGAGAATCTTGTAATTGGAGAAGAGTTTGACAAAATTCTTATACAAATCACCAAACAGTTCTGAATAGCATTTCTCTTCGAAGTTGTCCCTCGAACTGGCGTTCGTCCATGCACTGTACATTATTGGTATAAGTACAAAACTTGAAAAAGTTTACATATATTTATAGCAATTGAACATTGCCATGTTCTTCAAGGGCATAATCAATTGAATTGTTTCACTGAAGAGGATTTAGATAAATTTGAATGTGATCGAATTTCTATAGTAAACATTGCATATAGCTTGAGCTACAGAGGAGACAGGCGCAGTAGGGCTTCATGTCCACCTGTGACAGTTGAAAAAACAAAACAAAACGATCCTTCCCCACATATAGTTTGGAGAATGCTCCATTCGCAGAGTTAATGGACCCATGTGAATTTCTTCTCTTAAGCCAAGTCTAATACACACAGCCACAGTATTCTTGGGATTCTTGATATTGGGGAAAGGCTTGATTAAATCCTTATGCAAATCACAAAACATGTTAAAACCTGTGAGGTACTTGAATCATAACTCTTTTCCTTTTGAAGGACAGAAAATGATATATTGTATATCATCTCAGAATAATTTGGTAATCTCAAAGTCAAGTGAATATTACCAGTACATTGCCATTCCTCAGCAGAAGCTAAAAAGCCTGGTGATAATTTTGTTTTTATCTCTACTATTATTCATATGATTTCTATGTGCTTAAAGTTTCCTATTCTTTGTAAAGTCATAGGAAAAAGCTGTTATTATTCCCAGAAGAAGTCCCTCCTCAGTATCATTTTGAGGTAAAAAATCTAAAGAAACTAAAGCTTGGACACTTTGCCTTCTCATCACCTTTCTTGTTAGTTTCTGGTGTCCAGTGTCCAGAGCTCTCATGCTGCATTTAGTTGCTGTGACCATTCCAAAGGCGTAAGTTCCCAAGGAGAAGAAGAAAATTTGAGCTGGGCCATCCCTATCCATCCACTCTGTGTGCAGGCATACCTTGTTTTATTGGGTTTTGCTTTATTGAACTTCAAAGATGTGTGTGCGCATGTGTGTGTTTTCCAAATTGTGGGATGTGCTTTATTATGGTGGTCTGGAACCGAAACCACCATATCTGTGAGGTATGCCTGTAGATTTCCTTTAGCCCAGCTCAGACACTGATAAGTCTAAGTCTAAAATGGTGGCTTCATAAATCTTTGCTTCCAGGGAAGCATTAAACTATCTATGACCTGAAAAGTCAAGGAAGCATGGACACTTTCTTGGGAGAAATAAAAGATGATCAAGTATGAGATGAAGCTTTACTTATTTATTTTCAGCCTGACTAAAGTCTATGTACCATATGCCTTTGTCGATTATTACTGTCTCAGTTTCTTTTCTGCCCACAACTCTGAAGTGAGGAGAGAAAGTATGTAAGAAACAAGTTCTTTAGTAAGAAATAAGGCTATTATACCTAGAAAGGGAACTTAATGATCGGCGAGTTCTCCACCATCATTGTACAAAATATTGGGTTGGCCAAAAAATCCATTACATTTTTTCCATATGATGGTTCTAGTAGTGCTTAGTTGTTTTTAGCTCCATTCCAAACAATTTTGTTAGACTATATTGTGACAGCTGTCATATCAGCATGCATTTCAAGAAAAAATCAAAATTGGTGAATTTCTGTGTAGCCATTTTAATATTGAAGATGAAAGAAATATACATCTTTAGCTTATTATACTTTATTATTTCAAGAAAGGTAAAAATGCAACTGAAATGGAAAAAAAATGATTTGTGTAGTGTATGGAGAAGGTGCTGTGACTGGTCAAAAGTGTCAAAATTGCTTTGCAAAGTTTCTTGGTACTATTGACATTTTGGGCAAATAATTCTTTGGCGTGGGGCACCCCTGGCCTCTACCCACTAGAAGCCAATAGTAGGAGACCACCAACATACTCAAAATATCCACATCAATAAAGTTATTGGTAAAAATGAAAAATGTGTGATTTATTTATGGAAAAAGTATAACAGACTTTTTGGCAAACCCAACAGAAAAATTAAGACCTATGATTTGGATACTTTTATTAAAAACAAATGCATTATTACTGATAATGAAACAATTCTATAATTAAAGGAATACAAATTTATCAATTTTATTTAAATAGTTTTATTTTGAGCAAACAACAAATATTGTGGTCAGGGCAATATGGTACACATTTCTTTACAACTATTAATCTCCAGTCATTCTGAAATATCTGGTTTCCCTGTTATTGAAGGTAGGTTCCAAAATTTGCAGACATTAATTCCTTCACATTGAAAACCTTGTTTTTAAAGGTTATTCTGAGGTACAATTCTAACTTTATGTGTGTTTCTCTATGTTTGTATGAGTCACATCTGTTGAATCTTTGGTAGAAACCAGAGAACATGGAGAAATGTCTTTGCAAGTGCATTGAGTGTGGCCAAAGTAGAACATGGGTTTCCAGAAACATTTGTCCCGAAATTTTACTTCAGTTAGAAATAGTTAAAAATGAGGGCTCTTAATGAGAAGCTTCTTGAGTTCTAATTGCCCATGGACCTCAGTAGAATCATTTGTCTCCTATGTCAGATGGCAGAGTGAGGACAGTTTGAGGACTCCTGCTTGACCAGCTCATTCAGCCAAATTAAATGAATTTTGTTTTGTGCTTAGATAGTTTAGCAATCATGTCTGTTAGGGGACTAATTTATGTCAAGTATGTCAAAAGCATTCTGAAAGAAGCAGTGAATTCACTGTGGCATCAACTGCTTTTAGCTTAATTTGTAGGTACATACTTAAGTGAACCAAATATCAAACATATCTACTAGAAAGTGATATTTTTTTAGAAAATAATATGGTTCACTGAATAACTGTATATTTAAATTTCTTTCAATTTTTTAATAAAATCTTTTTATATCAGTAATTGAAATTCCTTCCCTTTATTACTTAGCAGAAATTAATCTATATGTAGATAATCCTGTTTTCATTGGAAATTTTTAAGGCTATTCAAAACCATTGTAGAAGTGTGTGTGTGTGTGTGTGTGTGTGTGAGAGAGAGAGAGAGAGCGTGAGAGAGAGAGAGAGAGAGAGAGAGAGAGAGCATGATCACAAGTGATAGCAAAATTCTACCCCCTCCCTGTAGCAAATATCCAGTGATATAATTTAGACAGACCAAGTTCAGTTAAACTTTTACTTTAAAAATAAGATGGGCCACCATGACTGGTCTGGTTCCATGGGTTTGGCACTGTCCCGCAAAGCGAAAGGTCGCTGGTTCAATTCCTGGTCAGGGCATATGCCTGGGTTGCGGGCCAGTTCCCTAGCTGGGGGTGTGAGAGGCAACCAATTGATGTTTCTCTTACACGTCAATGTTTCTTTCTCTTTTTCTCCCTCTCTTCCCCTTTCTCTAAAAATAAATAATCCTTAAAAAAAACAAGATGGGTCTTGGGCTTTGTCTATTCCAGCCCATCACTTACAGGAGAGAAAACTAAGTTTCTTGGAATTATTTTATATGAATTTTCCAAGCCTACAGAATGAGTTGAAAGCAGATGCAAATCCAGATTGCAAGCTTTTTGATCCTCAATCTAGAAAACTCTAACTTATACCATGCACAACCAGTCAGTGATCTCAACAAAACAGTCAGTCCTTTTCACTCCTTCTTGTGAACCTCCATTGTAAAGGAGTTTTGCTTTTATTTATTCATAATCCCTGAAGAAGAGCAAAGTATGGTGGGAAGAAGAGGAAGCTGACAGAGTCCACTCCACACCAGCTTTGGGGTGGAAGGGCAGGGGACAAGTTATGTGACATCTTTGTTTATCCTTCCACTTTATGAAAGAGACACAATATGAGTTTGAGTGATTGCTGAGAGGATTAAAATGGCACCTTTTAAATGCCATAGCACCATACCTGGTGGGTAGTCAGAATGGTACAATATCTCCTCCGCCTTTCACTTTCCTCAGATCTATGCCTTTTCACTACAGTTCTCCTGTGCAGTTTTCCTGGGAGCTGTATAATATTTCCTTTTTAAATCTCTATCAGCACATCCCAAAATGCTGGACACAGCTAGTGCTCAATAAATATTTGTTGCATGATTTCGACTAATTTAAGTTGAATCAATCAATACGAATACATTCAATAAGTGACTTCCCTAGTTTAATTTCAATTTAGATAAGTTGAGTTTTTACTCCCGAGAATACGTTTGAGACCATCTGTGACTTTCAAGTTGCATGACCTGAGGTGCAAGTTATTTTTCTTATTTTAGTTGTGTGCTACTACATGTGCATGTATATATACTGGAAAAGCTATATAAAACAGAATGACTTTATTGCTGACAGAGCTTATGCTCTCATTTAAAAGAAAAGACTTGCATTCATAACCATTTTACAGTAGTTACTTATCAGGAGGGCACTTAACCCATATTCTGATAGTGGGACTTGCTCAAAAATCAGCTTTCAAGTAAAATGATCTAAAAGAGGGACTGTTTTTTGTGGGTTGGGTAGAGAAGTGAGTGATCCTAAGTTTATTCCATCGACCCTTTCAACTTGGCATTTAAATTATTTGGCAATTGCTTGATCACGCATTTATCTAATACAAGGCTGTTTACTGCTGCTTTGGGCTCAAGGATAACCCAATGGTTGGGTCCATTCTTACCGGGGCCAGGCGCGAAATGATTAATGTCAAACCTAACAGCACACACTGGACTACAAGCTGTCTCCTCCCTGATTCCTCATTTCAAACTCATTTTCAACATTTCTTTAAAACCGCTCCTCTGATGATAATGTGCCCTGACGCTTTCTCTTCTGAGTCTGCATCTGACCTAAGGAAAGAAAGTCAAGTATAAAAGTAGGAGCTATGACATACTGTGGCTTGGGCTTGCCTGAGTGGAGCATCAGAAGAAAATCAAACAGGTATCAAGTCTGATCATCCCCGTCACCGTTCCAGAAGGCGGGAGATCAGCTGCTGTTGTGGGGCAGGGGGAAGCAGCTAAGACTAGGAGCAGGATTAATTGCTTGGGTGATTTTCCCAACCACAATCCATACGTGATGCTCAGGAGCGGGGAGAAACAATAGCCAACCCTTCATAGACATTCTTTTACAAGTTTAGTTTGTTTTTTATATATCTGTGTT
>PVJD01010879.1:0-50325 GCA_004026545.1 Mormoops blainvillei
AATTGCCAAAATGTGGTTTTCTTTCTTTTTTTTTTTTTACCTACAAGTTGGCAATTTCACATGGTCCAGTCTAATATTGTTCAGTAATGCATTTTAATTCTTCTGTTAGAAAATAGCTTTGATGAGTGTTGAGGAGTAATAGCGAGGTGTAATGTGTGTTTTTTGAGTAGCTGGCTCTATCTGGTGGGTATTTTAATCTCTGTAGAAGATACGGTTTCATACCTGTGACACCTTTTATTTGGTGTTGGTACCTGAAACTTCACAATGTGTGAGTCACAGTGGTTCATTCTGTTATTTTCCCATCATACAGAGATCTCATTTCTCTTACTTATTTTTTAAAATGAACTACCTATCTCCTAGCTATATACATTTATAAATTCTTGTTCATAAGCACCATATTTAAGATTTTTTAAAAAGCCATAATTATATCCCAACATTTCTGTCCCATCAACTGGACACCAATATCTCAGTATATTGACAGATATTCCATGGGAGGCAGAATGGAATTTTGACCTGTATATTGAGGTCATAAGAGTGTCTGAAACCCTGAGCTTTAAAAAGTAGTTGCTTTCCTGCTAATCTTCTAAAGTTCATTACTAAGTTCCATGATGGACATATCAGTTGTATCATTTTCCAAAGATGTTTAACTGGAATACCTATTAACAATCTCATGGAACTTGCAATCCTCAATATACAGTCTGAAAAATTCTGTTCCATGCTAGTCCTTTTCCAAAAGGATTTGTTACAAATTGGCTATGATTTTTCCCCCCAGATAATATCTGTTATTTTTTTCCAGCTTTTGGTCCATTCCAAAATACACATGAGCTTGACCTAAGAATTTTGCTAAAGGAATATTATTCCTCTCTAGGGAAATGAAAGCAGCATGTTTCAACACAAGTTTAGAAATCTTAAAACAACTAAAAATGAAAGAAATGAACCAGATTATTCTTATGCTCTGCAGAAATTAGATTTTCAGGTTTAATTGTGACCATTGTCAGTGCCTTACTGCGGGGCAGGATCATAACAGGGAGATGGTAAGGAGCTTATTGACCCCTCTGGGCTGTTGTGACGATGTGGGTATATTTAGAAGCTGTAATAAAAGCAGAGCATCAGCCAAGATGCCCCAGTAGACACTCTCAAATTAAGATCTCTCTCATTACGAGAAAAATCCCCAAAAGAAAATATTTGCATGGCAAGGAACGAAGAGCCCTTTTCTCACCAAAATGATGTTGTAACATTTCAGGGAAAACAGCGACTGAAACTCATTTATTATTGTCATTTATATCTCCTAGGGCTGAGCAGTCCTCAGAGAGGAGAGGCGTGGGGGAGTATATGGGAGGCCTGCTTTGGTTCTCTGCTTACATAAACCTCCACATTTTAGCAAATTTATATGCTACTTCCTTGAAGTAGGTTAAAATCAGCAGGCCCTTTTGTAACAAATGCAGCATACAAAATATAAATTGTTTCCATCACAAATCACTATCCAGAAAAGAACCCAACATTGTGTTTCTAACCAACTTTGATATGCTACCTGGTTTCTTCTTGTGAGATTTACAAATTTTTGTTCAACGTAAATAATCAGTGATAAATAAATGTCTGAAGCTATGATTTAGTTTCTCACAAAAACTGCATTGCTCACTCTAAGATAAATGGAATATACTCAAAGACGCATGGACGAAAAGAACTTCCCTACACAAACGCTCATAGAAAGGTCAAACGTGGATGGCAATAGCAAGATTAACTTCTACTGTCTAGCTTGTCTGATTAACTAGATTTCACAGTATTATGTCTAGATTTACCACAATAACACAGCATAGTGTTTTTCCAAGTGTTTTGATATAAGAGCGGGGGTTTAGCTAGGAAAGAAGGAGTCCTGTGTCATTCATATGGTGGCTGGGATGCACATTCATTTAACCTGTGGACTCACTTAATGGCTTAGTGGGCTGAGATGTTTTGGGGTCCCCTGGAGGGGATCAGAACAGCCACACTTTGCTCCTTTGTCTCCCCCATGCCCTGTGGAAACAGTGAGTGTTTCCTGAGATGTCCTGGGGAGAAAACCTTCCCCAAGCGACAGGGAGTTTCAGTCTTGGAACCAACTTTGCTTAGCCGTGGGGAGGATCCAGGCCTAGTGCCAGCAAGTTCTCCCCACCAGGCCCCTGAGGACATGGAGAGACAGGACGCCCTGCAGAGTTTCAGCCTGTTACACTGAGTCTCTAGGCATGTTTAAGACCCTCTTGGGAAAGAGGCGAGAGACCTCCGCCAGCGGTATAGTGTCCCTGCACAGAAGGAAACCTCTTCTCCTTGCACAGCACCCTAATGACGAAAGTGTATATGTGCTGTGCTCACTCACTTTCCACGAGTGGAGCAGACCAGCTGTGTGGAAGGCTTCTCCTCACCAACTTGGAGACCTCCAGTTCATGAGTGAAAGTCAAGATACCATCTAGTCGGTGACTTCAGGGGTATGAGCCCTTAATAATAGAGTATTAAAAACCTCTGGCTCTCCAGGGACCAGTAATCCAGGACACAGCACTTTGTGGTCCTGATTTCCTTCTTTCTCTGCCTGCCTCTGGCCATGCAGTCAAATATGACCATTGCTTCATTAGGGTTGGCGCTCTGACACTGAGCAGGGAAAAGAAGAGAAATTTAGGCTAATACATTACACAAATTGTCATCAGCTTTAGTAATGTGTTGATCAGAGGCAAGGTGGAATCCAGCGTTTGACAGAAAGAAGGTTGTTGTGTCACAGATTCAGTGTGACCACCACACAGTCTCACTCTAGCAGATAACTCAATTTAAGCTTGAATGAAAATCTGGCCATTCGAGAAACTAAGGTAATGACAAGACTTTAAGATGAAATTCTTAGATGTGAGGTCTTGAGGATACCTGAGACCACATTTAAGAAATACTACATTTACAGTAAAAATCTTTAACTTGGTAGAAGTTAGGATAAACACAACTGCCAACTCAGGTGTGTAATCTGGGGATCACACCTGATTGTAACATGACCATCTAAATCAGCAGTTGGTAAACTGTGACCCATGGAAAAAATTTGACCTGTCACCTGTTTCTGAATGGCTCACAGGTTGAGAATGGTTTTTATATATTTAAATTGTAAATTTAAATATTGAAAGAAAAATCAAAAGAAAAATAATATTTGATGATATGTGCAAATGAAATGAAATTCAAATGTCAGTGTCCATAAATAAAATTGTGTTCAATATTACAACACAGCCATGCCCATTTGTTTTCATATTATCTATGGCTGCTTTTGCACTGCAGTTGGAAACTTGAGTCATTGCAACAGATCACATGTGGCCCGAAAAGCCTAGAGTATTTACTGTCTGCCCCCAAGTGTCTGTCAGAAGTTTAGACATGGGAAGTAACAGCAACCTCCAGGAGAGAAGCACCACATAGTTTAAATTCTGGTCACTATAGGCAGAAGTGATCTCTCCATCATTCCCTCCCTCTTACTCTAAGCCCATAAGGCCTTTTGTTTTCCTCTTAGGAAGCTTACTGTGCCCAACCTTAAACTCTAGTGATTTGGGGGATTATTGCATTCCCTCAACCACCACATATACTTTTACTTCCACCACCCCAACTCACTCATGTTTCCCCAACTTTGCTACAATCTTTCATGATGCTATGCCTTTGCATACTTTGTTCTGGTCCTTTTCTTCCCTCCCGCTATAGGCAGCTTCACGATTCCCTCCTTTGTGGTACTGTTCTGCCCATGAAGTAAGCTTACTCAGGGTCCCATGGTTTTTCAATCATTTGCTTACATGTCCATTTCCTTCGTGAGACTGTATGCACTTTGTGGACAATGATTGTTAACTTCTTAAAGTTGGGACCAAGTCTGATACACAATAAGGTGCTCAGTAAGGTCCTCGGTCTAACGGACAAGTGGTCACGTGCACTTTTACTGATTGTTTTGTTCTGTAGTTAGGACAGAAGACTAAATGTGCTTCCTTTTTCTAGAAGACCATTCTTGGAACTCCCTTCTCCAGAATTAGATAAGTTAGTGGATTCTTTTGAGCTCATAAAAGTTTTATCCTTAAGTTTATCATTAGCTTTCTACTTTAGTGGTAAGACTGAACTTTGGAGTGATGGGTGATGGGAGTGTGAACCTATCATCCCCTTGTTAATAATGAGTTACCACACCACACAGCAAAGTGCTGTAAGGAAAACGGAACTGGAATTTCACACCAGAACATTCTGTAAAGGAAAGGAAACTCTCAGAAATGCATTTGAGGTTAAAACCAAAATTTCATGATAGAGATCGGAAAAGAGCAGATTCATATTTCCTCTTTCTCCCTCATTGCCTCAAATTCCCTTTACCCAGTAGGACACACTTGAGTAGAATATGGGAGAAAAGAGCTATATTCACCACAGCAGGAAGCACAGGTGTTTCCTTGGGCACAGGAAGAAACTACTGACACCTCTATACTAATTTGAAACTAAAGAAATTTGAAAATGTGGTACTTGGAACCTCCCGCAAACACATCAAAATTACAACTAAGCTACAAAATAATCATCACTCAAAACCGCCTAAAATCTAGCTGAACAGGAGTGCTATAATAAAGGATATGAAGAAGAAGCCATATCAACACTGGTAGGAGGGGTGGAGACTCAGTATGGCCTGGTCCCACACCCGCATGCGGTGGTTAAAAATTGGGAGTGAGCCCTGACTGCTGTGGCTCAGTTGGTTGGGCATAATCCCGCAAAGCAAAAGGTCACCAGCTTGATTCCTGGTTAGGGCACATGCCTGGGTTGCAGGGTTTGGGACCTGCAAGAGGTAACAGATTGAAGTTTCTCTTGCACATCAATATTTCTCTTCCTCTCTCTCTCCCTGTCTTCTCTCTAAAAGTAAATAAATAGAATCTTAAGTAAATAAAAATAAAAATAAAGAAATTTAACTTTATATTTAATACACAGTCTTCTAGTACTTTAAGGATATAATATGTGCCTAAGTGTACATGGATTGGGAATATATGAGCTTTTGTTTTTCAATAGACGTAAAATTTTTTGGAGATGCTCGGGAAAAAAGGTCCAAGTGTGTACCCCCTAACCCTTGTGCGCTACATGGAAGACCACTTATTTTAGATAGAAGCCTGGAGCAGAAGAGCAATGTGCCCAATCTTTGGCTCATGTGTGAGCCTGTGATTGAAGAGGTAGAGATTTTGTTGTTTGAAAGGAGCTTTACAGAGGAGAAACCAAAATGAAACTCGATCCTATGTTTACCAGGTCAACATGAATAAGGACCCCAGGCTTGTCTGAAGAAGGGAGTATTCCTGTATTTCTGAAAATGCCATTTTGGGGACCATTTGGGTAGGCTACTCTAAACATAATCATATGCATAAGTTGATGCGGTGGGTTGTGTTATCATGATCTACTTCAACCCATGTCAGAACTTAATTATGGAGGATACTGACATGACTGGTCGAGTTCATTGACAAATAATTGCCGCGTACTCAAAAGCAGCTTATTCCCAAGCCGTGCCTCTGAGATGGTCTAGTTGGCAAGGAGCTGCTCTTCTGAGCACTTGCTTTTACTAGTAAAATGGTTTCCAGAAAAGGAAACCCTGTCATACCCAGGATAATGCAGGACAGGAGGTTCAAATGTTTTCCCAGCTCTGAAATGAAATGGTTCCTAGGTATACCATTTGCTGCCCAGGTCAAGGGCCCCACCCAAAAAGAAAAATGCCCAGTGCATGGTAGGCAAAATTTTCTGCCTGTGGACATTCACAAGGCTGCATTGTGGAAACAGAAGCTGCTCACATTGTTCATTGTTCTGTGGCTCCTACTTTGGCAGCCAGAAGCAAATTCATTATGCGGTGATTGGCATACTTTGCTTCTGTTTATTTCATGCCTTGAGTACAGTAATGCACTCTGTGCTCTCTGCAGCCTCTTGCTTTGCCTCTGATTGTTCTAGCCTTCCCTCGCCTTCCGTTGCTCCGACCCCACTGCTTTCCAAAACCAAGAGACAAGCAGACTTGTGACTTCTCGCCTTAAATCATATGAAATGGTTAGGTGGATAAATTTCCCCCAACTCGGAGAGAAACACACATTGTTCTCACATCTGGGCTGGTCAGCTAGCCAACAAATATTTATTAAGCACCCACGGAGCGCATAGCAGTGTGTCCGGCCGCCTTTTGGGGACTGCAAGCTCAGACAAATGTCCACAATGGCAAACAGGCCACATTTCTCCCTTGGTGTTTCCACCCCCGAAAGTGTGGCCTCTTGGGCTTAGAGGAGGGAAATTGAGAAGCAGCTCTTTCAAAATTACCATTTGCGAGTTTACTTTGGATTTTATCTGAATTGTTTCATGCAGCTGGAAAAAAAGATTAGCAAGACTACTCACAATCAAGGTACTATTTTTTATGAATTTCAGAACAGAGTTTCTCAAACTTTAATGTGCCTTTGAATCACTCGGGGATCTCATTCAAAAGGTCTGGGGTGGGACCTGAGACTCTGAATTTCTAATAACCTTGAGATTGATGCCGATGCCACTGATCAATGGACCACAACACTTGGGTAGCAAGTGCTAGATCAGTGGTTCTCAACTTTGGCTGTGCTTTGGGATCATGTGGTGAGCTTTCAAAAATACCGATGCCCAAGCTCTGACCCCAGAGGGTCCGGTTTAACAGTTTGGGGTGTGGCCTGGGCATAGGGAACTTTAGAGTCTCCCCAGGTGGTTTTAATATGCATTATGGTGGAGATATCACAGCTTTCCATCTATAAGAACTGGGTTTTTCTGCAGAAAATGAAGGATATGTGTTCCTTTTGGGTCCTGAATCTCATTGAGCCAAGTTCTTCAGCCTTTGAAGAGGTGGCACTTAAAGAAAGCATCCTTCTAACTCACTGGTTCTCAACGGGGACATTGTGGCAATGTCTAGAGACATATTTGCCTCACAACTGGAATGGGGTACTACTGACATTCAGTGGTTAGATACCAGAGATGCTGCTACATGCCCTACAGTTCACAGGACAGACCCCACATCAAAGAATGATCCCACCCTGATATCGATGGTGCCCAGATGCAGTAACTTGATATAACTTATTTAACTCCTGCCCTTGACAGATGGGAAAGTTCAATGGTTCTTTCTTTTTTTTAAACATTTTATTTTTAGACAGAGGGGAAGGGAGGGAGAGAGGGAGAGAAACATCAATGCGTGGTTACCTATCGCACGCCCCCTTGGCCCCCGACCCAGGCATGTGCCCTGACTGGGGAATCGAACAGGCAACCCTTTGGTTCGCAGGCTGACATTCAATCCACTGAGCCACACCAGCCAAACTGATGGTTCTTTCCTACTTCATTGACCACTGAGAGCGGTTCAGTAATAGCATATAGCTAATAGCTCTTCTTTAGTATTTAGTTCTATTTCACAGTATGCTAGAGTGGCAAGGATTCTGAACTGGAAAGTCAGGTCTCCTCCCCTGGAAAATCAGGCTATGGAAGTGCAAGCTCCCAAAGTCCCTCTCAGTTGAAACATATGTGATTGGTTGGAAAATAAACCATATGTTTGCCTGGTTCCGATGCGAATCCGCCACCCTGCTCCACATTTTCATTATACTAGGTTCTTGTGCTTCCTAACACTTACCGTAGCGTGAAATTATAAGGATTTGCGTGATTGTTCAAGTAATGCCTTTCCACCCTGAACCGTCAGCTTTCTGGGGGTAAAACACCACTCTGTTTTGTTCTCCAGGGTATTCCCAGTGTCCAGCCCAGCTTTCCTGGGACCTAGTAGGCATGCCACAAATATCTGTTGGATGGATGGATTTACACTGATACTGCATATATGTTAACCTCCCTGGGAATGGGCTTGGGTCTTTATCCACACATTCAGGTTTTCTGTCTTCTGTTTTCTACCAGAGGAGTGGCAATGTGGAGAGTTTGTTTCTAAGCACTACTTTTCTGATGTTCCTCTCTGGTAATTGGCTTAGATCAGAATCACCTGGAATATTTTCTCAGTGCCTCGGCCCCTGCCTAAAGATTCTGTTGATCTGAGGTAGGATGGGCATCAGTAGCACTTAAGGGTCTCTACTAGCACCAAGGCTGTGAACCATCACCTCCGTGCTTGCTTCTGAAGATGTAGGCACAAGACCAGCAGTGTCAGCGTGCCCCAGGAGCTGTTTGGAGATCCAGAGCCTCAGTCACTGCCCTCAACCTGTGGAATCAATCTGCATTTTTAACAAAGCCCCCAGGTAATTTGTTTGCATATCCAAGTCTGAGAAACGGATAGGTTCCCATCTGGTTAATGCCCTGTTATTGTAGTTGACCTGGAGAGCTGTTGACTCCACCAGGAAGAAAAGCACTGTATGTTTCTGGAGGCTGGGGAGAGATCTACAATGCAAAAATACGTTGTAGAGAGAGAGGTGTTGTTAACATCAGAATCAGTTGTGATTCTATTTTGGATAATTAGCTTGGGCAACAACAGGCAAAAAAATACTTTTTTTCTACTTCATTACTAATCTCCATTTTTAAAACCATCACCAAGCAGAACAAGAAAGGGAGGGGAGGTGGGAGATGCAGGAACCAATGGGATGGCAAAAAAAAAATCTTGCCCCGTGTAGAAGAGAAATGAAAGGCAAAAAGCTACATCTTTCTCTCCCAGAGAAAAGAATGCGTTTCCTGTCTGCCCTCCCTGGGAGCTTGAGCTCAGTGTGTGTGCGACTGCTGAACAAAGAATATAGAAGTAGCTGAAAGGGCAGAGTTTGAACTGCCAAATGTTGGCTCAGTTAGAAACCATGTGACAAATGCCACTGCTGATTTCATTTACCAGGGCGGAAGAGAACGAAATGTGTCTGTTTTTCTTTCTTCTTTGAGGCTTTGCATGAGAGACAATTGAAGGTAATGAATTTTACCTTCCAGAGTTTAGTGTGTGCATTGGAAGATCCGTTATGATGGAAAGCTTAGCTTTTCTTCAGTACCAGGTTTGTAACTGAATGGCTTTCTGCCAGAAAGTGAACTTTACAGTAATCCATGGCTGCACGCAGAAATGTTTCAAAACGGTGACATTTTCTATTAGTGTTTATCGTGTTTCATATGTGTTGGGAGGCCCTACAAGGATCACAGAAAAATTGAGTTTGGGTGCTGCAAGGGGCCTTGGGTATTCGCGGTCCTTGATCTGTTTTTCTGTCCCCACCCACCTGTAGAATATAAAACCCAGAAGTTAGGAGCATGAGCTCCATAATGCATGAATTTTCAGGGCCAAGAGGTCATTTTGGAACCAAAAAGAGCTCAGCAATTCTGACGTGCTCCCTCTAGAACTGGTTCTTAAACTTTGCTGAGCAGCTTTATGAGCTACTTATTCATCTCTGGCTTCCCCCCGCCCCATTCCAGATTGGAATTTAATTGTTCTGGGATGCGGCCTGATGGTGGTGAGGTGGGGGGGGCTGTGAAAATCTCCCCAGGTGATTCCAATGTGCAGCCAATGTGGAGACTCACTGCCTTCTTCTCCCAACAGTGGGAATTACTGTTTACACCCTAGGCTTCAACAAGGAGAGAAGTAAGCCTGCGGCATCACGTTGATAGCAGGTCTGTGGTTGAAACCCTCTAGTGGGCTTGTGAGGCTTTTCTGTGGAGACAGTTGGTATCCTCCTGCTGCTCTTTTCTCGTGTAGTCAGACCAGTATGAGGAGGTTCGTACCATTCTTTCCAGGACCCTTATCAGTGTCTTCCCCCAACATGGCCCCAACACCCTCCTGAAGGAGAAACCCGAGGTGATGAACTTAATTAACTCTTTCCACTTTGGTCATCATCGTTTGAGCTTGACTTACCTGTTTGTTACCAGAAGTGGAAACACAAAGCATTTGTCAGTGGACACAGTAGGCACGGACAGGACTGCACTTAATGTCATTAGAAGACAAGGGTCCGTATGAGAAGGAGCACCTGTAGCTTAGTACCCAAGTTCATGCACCAACCGTTGAGAATAAGGGTTTCTGTATTTTGCTATTGTTTTCTTTGATTCAGCAGTGATTTAAGGCAGAGAAAGGTGGGACCCAGAATAAGTCATTCTGTTTGGTTCAATGTTGATGGTCAGTCATGTTGAGAGCTGGAAAAGTGACAATGTCAGCAGGAGAATGTCTGCTTTAGGGTTTCATGGCCTCTCTTCCTGTACGCTAAGGGAGGAAATGTGTCTTGAAATTTGAGTACAGAGGACTGGATTATGTAGGGACTCTATCCCTTCAGTGCCCTGTAATGTCAACAGTGCTGGGAGCTTATAAATACTGTGTATGTGTGGAAGCATTTTTCACATGCTAAATTGAAACAGCTATATCCTGTAACATACAGGACTATAAACATAAAGATGAAGAAATATGATATTTAAGGGGAGTGTTTTAAGATTCCACTGGAGAAAAATGTGGTAGCCTACAAAGATATCAATTGAGTTCCTAAAGGCATTGGGTTAAATTAATCATTGATTAAAAGTGAAACTTCAGGATGAGATTTTGCTCTCTAATTCATTGCTTAAAATTTGAATAAATTTGCATCAATGCATATGTAGAATATTAATTTGGTGAAGTCTTTTTGCGGTACATAACCAAGAAAACAATAAGTGTTTTATGCTTGTGAGTTGTAGAATCAAGAGAAGGGGATAGAGAGTAAGGTCAGAATTGCATTTCTGTTGCTGGTTTAACAAATTATCAGTGTATCACGAGACCATACAGCATTTTTATGCTTGTTGGGTATTTGATCTTTTTGTTCTGCATGCTTTAACTTTCAAAAAGATCTGTCAGTTTTTCACTTGGAGCCATTATGATAACAGTTGGAAGCAAAGGGGGTAAAAATGAAAACAAACCTCAAAATCCAAGCATAAAATAGTATATGGCTTGGAAGTACAAGGGCAAGCCTTTGTCTGCCATGCACACTTGCCTCCTCTGCTCCATCACTGCTCTCGCATGTTCTACCTCGACTGCACATTGTTCCTTCCATCCATCACTCTTGTCTGCACCAGTGGCCAGAGGTAGGGGGACATAGGACCTCAAGAGGTTGTCCTGACACTGGGGTCTGTTTACATGGACGTAGGGTTGTAAGCACTTTTGTGTCCTTCTGAGGGGGGTGACTAAGCCCTGCCTCATTCACACCCTTGACTTGCCTCTGAGCACTGTATTGAGGAGGGGCGGAAATGGCAAAGGACAGTATATGGGGCAGGTCCACCTCTAGAGGTCCTTCCTGCTAACTTGCCAACCAAACCATGATGCCTCCACTATCGCGAAACTATAGGGGATATTTCGGGAGAGTGCCTCTATATTCTGAGGAGCAAGGGAAGACTTATTGGGGGGAAGGTATCTTGCTTATACTTCTTGGACATCTACTTGAATAGTTAGGAATTCCTCTTTCTAAGGTGGCAAGCAAGATAATTAATGGAATGTTTAGTGCTTGTGTTAGCTCATCTGTTAGTTGGGATGAAATAAAGTCACAGAGAAATTTCTTGTATACAATGCCTGTATACTTTATTATAAACCAGCCTAATGTGTATAATTATAGTTTATTTATGCACAGTTTTTAGACTTTGTAAAAAAAAAAGTGACCCAGAATGGTTTTAAAAGAAAAAGTGTTGTTCTGTGAATGCAGAGTTGGGAACAAGACAACAGCACTAACAAGTTACTGGATTTCTCCTTAACTAAGGTGACATATGCAAAATATATATAGATGATTGACAAATGTTATTTGTCTACCCCCTCCTCTGGGTTTCAGTTTCCCTTCATATAAACTTCCAGGAAGCCCAAATGTTCTGTGAGGTCACCTCCTCTAGGCCCGTCTAGTACTGGGTCCTCCTCTCGGTGTTTTGTATACTTATGCAGGCTGGAGGTTGCCTATTTCCTTCTGTCACATTTGTTTATGTTTTCATCTCTTGGATGTGGAGTCCTTGCTCAGGACCCCAGGCTCAATTATCTAAAGTCTATGGGAAAACTCAGCCCACTTAATGACATGCTGCATTATTTTGTAGCTCTCAGGAGAAAAAAAAAGTGCCAAAAAAAATGGAGGCTGCTTGTTATTTCTTCTCACACCATGGTTCCAGAACCTTTTAATGGGAGTAAATAAAGATGAGGTCAGATCTGCAGAATCCTTAGATTAGGAGGTTTGTATTATTGGTTGATGGGTCCTTAAAATATTTCCCCTCTATTTCAGAACAATGCAGAATTGCTTTATGGCTACTAAATATATACTCTTTAAAGAGATAAAGTGTAGAATATCAGATTAGTTAGTCTTGTACATTTGAAGATGCCTGATGAATTCATTTGACATTCAGAATCAGGAGGGATCTGATTTGCTTCTAGATAAAAACCTGATTCAGAAAATAAGCATTTCCACCCTGTGTGGCTAAGTTGATTGGAGCATCATCCTGTATCTGAAGGATTGCAAGTTCAGTTCCCAGTCAGGGTACGCATATAGGCTGCAGGTTCGATCTCCAGTCCAGGCACATACAATCCCAAACCCAGACATGTATGTATGGGAGGCAGCCAATTGATGCTTCTCTCTTGCATCAATGTTTCTCTCCCTTCCTTTCTCCCTTCCCCTCTCTCTAAAAGCAGTGAAAAAAATGTACTTGGGTGCGGATAAAAAGAAAATAAATAAAATATGCATTTCCGACATGGAAAACTATTCTAAATTTTTTACCCAATATGAACTATTGTAGAATACTCTAGACTAGCACAGTTCAATACAAATATAATGTAAGCTGCTTATGTAATTAATAAATGGCTATTAGAAATCACTTAAAAGGTTAAAAACTAGGTAGAATTTAATAATATTGTATTTAACTCAATATATCCAAAATGCTATTTTATCATGTAAGCAATATAAAAAACTGAGATATTTACATTATTTTTTATACTAGGTCTTTTTGAAGTCCAGGGTGAACTTTACAATTCCAACACTTCTCAACAGGACTAACCCCAATCAAGGGCTCAATAGTGACATGTGGACAGTGGCTACTGTGTTGGGTGACACGGCTCAAGATCTTCATTCCTAAACCCACGTACTGAGAGATCAATAACTAATCAAGATTCTTGCCCTGACTTGAACACTGAGAAAAGGAGCTCTTTGAAAAGAAATGTGATAGAAATCTGTAACACTTGATATTAGGACCTAAACCACTTCGCATATAAGATCTTTGTTTCTGTTCGAGGACCATTCTCTACCATGTCCACCTGTGAATTGGAAGGGCATCCTCTTTCAGCTCGCATTTGTCAAAGACCAGATCCTGACACGATTGGGAGGTGGATGTACTGTACTCCAGCAGTTAAGTGCAGGTCTCGGTAGCTAGAGCGCCTGGGTTCAACTCCCACCTTGACTACTCACTGGCTTTGTGACCTTGGGCAAATTCCTCTTCCTGCCTAAGCTTCTTTAGCTGAAGGCTCAGGCTAATAACAGGAACTATCTCCTAGGGTTATGAGGATCAAATGAGCTAATAGACACAGAGTTAGTACTAAGCAGCGAGCTACTATACAGGGAGGGGCAGAAGTAGGTTTACGGTTGTGAGTATGTGAAACAGAATTTATTCTCATATTATTATTTATTAGTTATTTTGTTATTTTCCATATGAACAACTGTAAACCTACTTTTACCCCACCTTGTATAATAGCATTAGCTATGAAATGAGCATCATCCCCATTGAAAAGTTGTTTTGTTGCCCCATGTCTCACTTTTGACTGGCTTATTTATTCATTCACTAACTGCTTACTGAATTTTTCCTCATTCCAGTTAGTGTTTTGGTTGCTGGGATCATAGTGGTGGGTAAGGCGAACAAGAGGGCTGCTCTCACATCTTACATGTTAGTGACGGGACCTGGGCAATAAACAAATGAGCAGGTCAATGAACAAGAGCATTTCAGAGTATGAATAGTGCTTTGGTGTATACAACAGGTTAGCATGTTGGTGAGGAGCTGGGGTTAGATAAGCAATCAAGGAGAACCTTGAAGTGGAGGTAAGGAGATGACTTGCAGTGGAGGTAAGGAGGTAAGTAGAGCTAAGACCTGTAGGAGCAGACGCTGCCAGCTGCTGCAGATCTGGGGCACAGCGCCTGACCTGGAAACTGCAGGTTGTAAGGGCCGCACAGAGAAACTGATGTATCCTGTTAGAAATGTGGAAAGCTGGCTCATGGGTTTGGGGGCTAGACAGCAGGGAGATGAAGTCAAGAAGCAGGCAGGGCCTGGCCCCTTGAAGGCCTTGTGGAGTTTGGAATGTTATTCTAAGAGCAATAAAAGGTGTAAGGCAGGGAGGTGACGGGATCTGAATTGCCTTTGAAAACGGCACTCCAGCTTTGTAGGATTTTTATGGGAGTGGAGAAGACCACCCCTGTCTGCGTTCCATGAGCACTCTCCATTCCTTGCTTGGAACATTGTTGACCCCATCCCCACTGCAATCAGCTCATCTGCCAGCCCTGGTGTCCAAAAAGCATCATTTTCTGCTTATACAGATGCGTAGTGGGGTCCCTCCCCTACCGTGGTCTGCTACTTCAGGCGGACATAACCATGGTTGTGCTCACACGTTTCTAGGAGGATCAGTGGGCATGTAAGCAAAGGGTCTTTTGTGTTCTTTGCAAAGCAAGGGGAAAGAAACCCTCAGAGAAGCTGAAAATTGCCACTAGCTATTCATGTTTTATTTAGGTTCTTCCTGCTGGATGCGACTGTAGGGTGGAATATTTATAAGGTTTCTGGGCTAGCTTCTTATCGGAATTCTCAGAGCTGTAGAACTGATGTAATTATGTCCTTCCTGAGTCAAATTTAACAGTCTGTATTGGAAGAAGCTTCTGGCAGTCCTGATAAAAAACTTTCTGCTGAGAACAAATGGCAGTGTTATATTTGAATTTAAAAGCCGTATTCTCAACTGCCCACAGGTAGACTGTCTACTCTGTAGCTTTCCCTCCTTGAGTTTTTAATCCCTGGGTGGCTCAGGCCACCAGCGGCCCTGTTTGTATGTGGATCTTCTTGGTTATAAATTATTTGCTTGCCTTAGCCCATCAGGCTGCTATAATAAAATATTACACACTGTGGGGCTTATTGATAACAGAAGTTTATCTCTCCCAGTTCTAGAGGCTGGGAGTCCAAAGTAAGATGCCAGCAGATTCGCTATGTAGTGAAGGCCATCTTCCTGGTTCATAGACTGCTGTCTTTTCTCTCTGTCCTCCCGTAGTGGCAGGGGCAGGATCTCTCTGCAGCCTCTTTCATCAGGGCACTAATCCCATTCCCAAGGGCTGTACCCTCATGACTTAAGCACCTTCCAACCGCCCCACTTCCTAATACCATCATCTTGGGGATTCAATTTTAATATATGAATAGGGGGTGAGAAGAGATACAAACATTCAGACCATAGCATTGCTTAAGGAACACCGACTGATTTTTAGCTGAAGTATATTATAAAAAGTACAACTACCTACCGGGGCAGGCGGGGTGAGGAAATAAGCCTTCCAAATACTATTATAAAAGCGAAGGCTGTACTTATACCTGCTCTGTTAGTTTCCCAGGGCTCCTATAACAAATTATCACAAATTTAGTGGCTTAAAACAGCCCAGATATAATTCTACCTACACAGCAGGCCCCTGAACTTCCTTACAACCTCAGTTTCTTTATCTGTGTAATGGAAATAGTACGAAGTACTTGAGGGTTCTCCTTGGGGATTAAATGAGATACATGTGAAACCACCGGGCACAGAACTGCTCTTGGGTCAATGCTGGCGGCCTTTTGTGAGAGTCTGAAATCTTCCAACACCTTTTATGTTCCCAAAGTCTCTACGCTGGTTCTTTTTAAAATGACTTAAATGCATGCTTTTCCCTCCCAGACCTCTGCTCTGTACTTTGACACCCCCCACTGGTGGTGGTCCCCTTGCCCCATGATGATAGGGCAGTTCAGGGCTGATCAGAGCATTTGTAAATGGAAGGTGGTGGGGGGACCCTTCTTACCCCAAATAATTTGTTCCCATTTCTCCCCGTTCTTTAAACCCTGACTAGGGAAAAAAAAACCCACACAAAAACATGAGTGCTTTACTTGATTTTTTTAAAAATCAGCTTCGTTGAGGCATAAGTTTTTATTTTTATTTCTCTGCTTTCTAGATTTGCTTCTGATTGTCTCATACGGCTTTGCCAAATCCTGATCAATCAAACCAACTGTCAATGACATTTTAGGGGATAATTCACAACATCTAAATATAGATGGATCTTGGATGATCTTAAGAAGTTGTTAACTCTTACAGAGGTGATATTAGTATTGTTGTTGTGTAGGAAAATATGCTTTTTTTAAATAAATACTGAAATACTTAGTTGTGAAATACGAGAGAGGCCGGTCCAAAAAAAGTCCAACCATTGTTAATATAATGAGAACAGTTCGCACAATATGGGTGTAACCTGGCAGCCAAGGAGAGTGGCCTAGAATGTACATGCGTGAACAATGAAGACTTCACCCTACTTGTCAGTGGGGGCGGTATATGCCAGTGAGTGAGCATGTGTTCTGTGTGGCCATCGCATTCAAAATGACTGAGTGAGTAGAGCAATGAATCTGCATCAAATTTTGCATTACGTTTGAACATTCCTCCACGGAAACCATTCGAATGATTCAGAAGGCCGCAGCTATGGGCAACTGGTGACTGGCAGCTTCATCACGACATCACACCCACTCATGCATCACATCTCGTGCAGAGTTTCTTGGCAAAACATCAAATTACCCAGGTGACTCAGCCTCCCTAGAGCCCAGATTTGGCGCCCTGCAACCTCTGGCTTTTCCCAAAACTAAAATCACCTTTGAAAAGGAAGAGATTTCAGACCATCAGTGAGATTCAGGAAAATATGACAGAGCAGCTGATGGTGATTGGGAGAACTGTGTGAGGTCCCAAGGTGCCTACTTTGATGGGAACTGAGGTATCATTGTCCTATGTACAATGTTTCTTGTATCTTCTTCAATAAATGTCTGTTTTTCATATTATATGGCTGGATACCTTCTGGACAGACTGTGTATCTTTAGAAAAAAGAGATGAAGCAAATACAGTGAAATTATTTTGAAAATATTACGAACAATCAAATGAATAAGAGGACACACATGGCCAGAAATAGTTCCTGAAACCATTATTTTTGATTTACTGCTGCACCAGAGAAGTAAGTTGGATCCTAAGGGCTTTACGGATTATAGTCCACCAGCTTCCAAGCTCTTCTCTATTTACATAACTTATGCTTTATCAGGCAATCTAAGGAAACTCTGTACCTCAGCATCCCTGTCAGGTTCACATGCTCTCTGTGCTCTTTGGTGGAACATAATTTACATTTTAGAGAATGCTGACATCTTGGTACATTTGTTTTGTCCCATATCACAATGCACTCTTCAACTTATAAAGGATACATCCTGCTTCTAGATGGAGAGCATTGCTTATTAGGATAGAAAGCTTATGTAATCATCGACTGTTCTAACTAGTATGCATTTGCCTCTTGATCTTTAGCTCTGTGGGTGAAGCAAGGGGCTGCTTTGTGGGAGGCTATGGTTGGGGAAGTATCCTCTCCTGCCCTATGACCCAGACCTTGCAATGACACCAAGACACACAGCTGGAAATTGTTTGACCCCCCAAAAATGGCCTTGCCTGTGTTCTCATACAAACCCCAGATTCCCCCACCCTACCACCCCGCATGGGAGTTGAGATAGTGCTTCCAAATTACCCCAGTGGTTTGTCCATTATTCCTGGAACTGGACAGGAGGTGACACAGCATCATGGTATGTGCATGATGTCACATCAGACATTGCCAGACAACAGGCCCACTCAAGGCGGACATACAGCACTCTATAATGGAGGCTAGGTTCCGCTGGGGAACAGCCATTCTCTTGTCCACTGTTCCCAGTATTTATAGGTGGATGTGCTGTGCCCAAGCTTGCACAGCCTTGCGGAAACTTCCTTTTGCCTTCAGAGCAAGCATCAGGCCCTCTTCACAAGCAGTAGATTGTTCCAGACCACCCTTGACCATCTGGCCGGATTCATCCCACCATCTGCCCTGCATGCTGGCATCTCATTCCCTAATGTTTCTTATGAACAGCCTAAAGTTCCCTGTGCAATTATCTACTCAGGCAGGGCTTTTAGTACCACTCCTGGGTGACCAATTAAGCTGGGAATACGAGATCTGTGAGCATTCATCAGAGAACATTTGCAGATAGAAATTTTTAACAAGTGAGGCTCCTAAAATTTTGAAGACAAAGATGTAGACATCTAGTTCATTAAACTGTGTGTGTTTCCCTGGATGAACCACCAGTCAACAGCAGCTTAGCAGTGACTTTCTAAAGGGATTTTAGTATACTTACAAGTGATCCAGATGTCATGTAGGAGCCCATCTGCAGCGTCAGGCTCTGTAGAGCCCTGAGGATGGCCATCATTTGTTGCTTTTGGCTTTTCCCTTATCTTTGATTAAAAAGGACTGCCTTAGGTGCTATACAAAGTTAATCTCATTTCTGTGACAAATATATTTCCATTAGTTCTCCTCTTTCCACATACCCCATTGTCCTGTCTCCCTCACCACGCCTTTTTGTTATTTTTCTCATGGAATTCTCCCTTGCTTTCATTCCTTTCATTTAATTTACTTATATCTTATGATAAAGTACATATAACAAAATTTATCATCTAACCATTTTAAAGAATACAATTCGGTGGCATTTAATGTACTCACAATGTTGCACAAACATCACAGCTATCAGACCAAGCCTCCTCAGCCATGTACGCTCATTCTCTTTCTAACCCACGTTAGGACTTGCCTCCACCACTTTTTTTCCCCTCGGTGGGTCTCTGCAGCTTCTGATGACTCGTGCATCCTTGGCAATCCCATGAATGCCTCTCATTCAGCTCCACCTAGTTTATTATAGCTTTTCATATCTTTTGTTTCTACCGTACTTCTTTTGGCTTCAAGGATGTTCGTTTTTCTACCTGCACCAGCTGCAGCCTCTCAAGGACAGAGATGGATGTGTGTTCTTCATGCTGAAAGGCACTTGGGTACTATTTTTGCCTTTCTGTTGTTGGGCTATTCTAGTGACAACTGGAGGTTACAAAACTAGGTTTGATTCTATTGCTCATGAAGCTCAAGTTTTCATCAAAATGTTAACATTGTAGATTCTACCATGTTTAAAATATTAGAATGTCAGAGAATTAAAAAGTAGGCCAAAGAGAAAAATGGAGTTTGAAGGGAGGAATTGTTATGCATATAGGGTACAAACTAAAAATTTCAGTATAACAATAACAGCATTGATAGAGACCTCCTGATTTTGAGCTCATTTGATCTTCATGGCAAAAGTGTGAGGTAGATCCTATTGCTGTCCCCACTAAAAAACAAGGAAACTGAGGCACAGAGAGATTTAGTGCCTGGCTCATGGCCCCATCACTGTTACGTGAAATGCCTGACTACAGAGTCCAGGGCTTTGACCCTCTTCTATTCAAACTCTCATGGTCCTTACAGAGGGTATGCCCAAGATGGAACATATATTCACTTCCTATGGCTACTGTGATAAAATACTATAAACAGGGTGACTTGAACAACAGAGATTTAGCTTCTTAGATTCCAGAGGCTAGAGTCCAAAACCAAGGTACCAGTAAGGTTGCTTCCTTCTGGTCTCTGAAGGAAAATCCGTTCCATGCCATCTTTTCTGATGTTGCCCATGATTCTTGACATTCCTTGGTGTGTAGAAGCATCATTCCAATTTCTACCTCTACGTTTACATTTCCCCAGTGTCTCTCTTCTGTGTCCAGATTTCCCTCCTTAAGACAAGACACCAATCATTGGGTTAGGCCCACCCTAATCTAGTATGACCTCATCTTCACTTGATTTCATCCACAAAGAACCTATTTCCAAATAAGGTCACATTCATAGGGACTGGAGGTTAGGACCTGAGCATATATTTTTTGTTGGGACACAATTCAACCCTCAACAATATATGTTAGTTTTTCAACAGCACACAAGCTCTCAACTATGCCACACCTTTGTCATTTTAAGGGTGGGCTGCCGTCATTATTTCCTTGTACCAGCATTGTAGGTATTCCTTACTGATAAGCCCCCGGCTTTCTGAATGGCTCACCAACTCTGTAACCCTCAGCATCTTATACATGTGTTGGGTATGCTCATTGCTCAATGAATATTCGTGGACTCTAATTACCAAGGAATATGCCATTGATTGTGTTAATTTTCCCCAACACTCTTTTTATTTTGGTTAATTTTTTTTCCTTAAGCCTCAGAAAAGTGCAGGCTTTTCTTTATGAAATTGTTCTAACTTATTCCTAGGCAGGAGCTCCAATCTTTATTTGCATCTGTTTACAAACTGTTGAAACAAAGCTTTTGACTGGCTCATAATGTCTTTCTTAATCTCATTCTTTTGGATAAAAATAGTATTAATATATCCATTGTAAATCACTGGCAGCTCAATTTGAAATGTGTCTTTTTGCACAATACGTACTATTAAGTATTCTCCTGTGTTGTTGCTCAGGGTAAGAAAAGACGACAGAATGGTTTTTGTCACTTAAAAAAAGTCCTACTCTCTTTTTAATTTTTAGAAGACAAAGTACAGCTTAATAAAGATGGGAACTTGCTATTTTGATGATGGAGAATGTGGAGGACGGGATACTTCAGATACATTCTAAGAAGAAATGCATTTTAAAATATAAATGTTTGGTTTTTAATTATTCATGAGGCAAAAACTGAGACACTTGTGTGGCCTGGATCCCTTGAGCACATTTTAATGGCACTTACATGGAATGAAGCAGCTGGACTATGATATAATCATAATCATAATCAGTATCATTAGAGGGTTTACTGTGTGTCAGACTTTGTTCTAATTGCTTAATGTGGGTCGACCCATTTAATCCCAAGACCATTTTATAAAGCACATACAGTCATCCCTCCTTTTTTATTGAGACAAAATTCACATAACAAAATTAACCATTTTAAATTGAACAATTCAGAGACATTTTAGTACATTTGCAATGTTGTATGACCACCAACTCTATCTGGTTCCAAAACATTTTCATCACCCCCAAAGGATACCCTATCATCCCTCCTTTAAGAACCAGGAAACAGAGACATGGAGACAATGAGCCCCTTTCCTAAATTTACTCAACTACTAAGTGACGGAGCCCATGTTTGAACCTGAGTATTGAGACTGAAGGCTACTCTGTATCATTGTTGAAGATTTGTGCTTGAGTCCTGGCCCCACTTTCCTCCCTGGTCACTGGGGGGCAACGCCCTTAGCCTCTTTAACTTCACAATCTCCATATGAAAAGCAGGTGAGATGCCTGCTAGTTGCTGAAACCACAGGGCTACTCAAAATTTCCCACACTTGTCCCCTTAGGAATCGGACCCAAACCTTTCTTCCTCTGTCAAACATCCAAACCCTAATTCTGCAGAGCAAACAAAACACCAAGTGGGAATTCCCTCTGTTTTGATACTCCACCTACGCCTTTCTCCATGTCAGTACTCATCCCCCCATTTCAGCAGTTTCCAACCCGTTCTCCAGGACTGTGCCTTGGATAAAGCAAGAGGGGTGCCTAGGGTGCAAAATGTCAGGAGGTATTCACTCTTAAGAGTCATGTAAGCTCAGGATCAGGGATCTCTTGCCTCCACTTAGTCCCGGCCTTGCCCCGCACCACCTCCAAGATCATATTCAGTTGTTACTGCCTCTCATTCCTTGCCTCTTGGTATCAACTTCTTCCCTCTGTTGACATCTAGGTTCCTCCTCACCCCAGACTCTTCATCCTGTCCCAGACCACTGATTGCAGTCCTCTGTGAGGTTTCTCCTCTGCGTACCCCTTAATGTTGGCAACCCATGCTTGATTGCATTTTTCCCATGCTCTCCATACCCAGCTTGGTCATCCCATCCACTCCATGTTCTCCCATCTGTGTGTTGATGACTCTCGTACCTACAGTTCTAGCTCTGTTCTCTCTTCCATGCTCACCCTCAGCGATCACATACCCCAGTTGGCCTGCAAAGTCCCAATTCATGCCTGTCATCTTGGAATTATGGGCAGTACCTCCTGTCACCCTCAAAAGTGACATATGGTCATGTACTGCAATTCTCCCCAATACTTCTATTCTCAAGAGTGTCCCACAGGCATATGAAATTCAACAGATCGAAAGCAGATGCCTTATTGTTTTGCCTAAAGGCTGTGCCACCTTGACCTTATCCATCTTGATTAATTATATCTATAAGGAACCCTGCTTTCCAAGGATGCAGGGAGATTGCCGCACTTGGAGGAATAGCCAGACCCAGTAGCCTCCCTCTCTGTCCCCTGACATTCACCCTCCCTTGGATATCAAGAGCTATTACTCATTTACACTGTAGCCCAGAGCTGTCCATTAGAACTTCCTGCCATGATGGAAATGTGTTCTGTCTATACTGCCCAGTATGGTAGCCAGTATCCCACGTGGCTACTGAGCACTTGAAATAGGACTCATGCAACTGAGGAACTCACTTCAACATTTTATTTACTTTTCATTTGAATAACCATGTGTACAGAGCATTCTACTGAAATACTTCATAAAGTTTAACCTGCAAACCACTCACGTGGGAATCTTGTTGAAAGGTAGCATCTGCTTCAGTACGTCTCGGACGAGACTGGAAATTCTGTATTTCTAACGGGCTCCCAGGTGAAATAGGTGCCGCTGGTCCAAGGACAACACTGTGAGGAGCAAGGCTCTAGTCTAACACAGTGATTCTCAGGCCTGGCTCACATTAGCCACACCCGGGAAGGTTTAAAAATCTGCCAGAGACCCAGGCCCTGCCCAAAACCAGTTAAATCAGGAGCTCAGGGTGTAACCTGGGCATTGGGATGTTCCTGTGTGGCACTTATCTGCAGCAGAGGGTCCCCTGTTGGGGGCCTCCTACCTGTCTGTTCCCCCAAGTCTCCTGACACTGCCAGAGGTTGCAATAGCTCTGACTTTAAATATGATTTGGAAGCTGTCAGACAAACTTGGCCTTACAGTTGTAAAGGATTTCCCTTTTTATACAGGACTGTTCTAGACCCCATGACTTGTCTGGTGAAATGCATGCAGACTCCGTGAATTACTTTATAC
Source organism: Mormoops blainvillei (assembly GCA_004026545.1). Taxonomy (NCBI): domain Eukaryota; kingdom Metazoa; phylum Chordata; class Mammalia; order Chiroptera; family Mormoopidae; genus Mormoops; species Mormoops blainvillei. The sequence goes on from PVJD01010879.1 coordinate 23,019, forward strand.
TTCTCTTTGCACACACATGTTCATTGTACAACGACGCACTTCCTTAAAGAAATAGGCATGGAGAGCAGAGCATTTAATAGTTGGGCACCTCCAAAGACCGGGGCCAGAGAATCTGACTCCCCCTGAGGAAGTGGGAGAGGCTGTTTTCTGTGCTCACACAGCCCTCAGTTCTTGCCTCAGTAGAATGGTTATCATCGCTGTATGACTTCTCTGTCTCTGTGTTCTTCCTTCTAGACTGAGGGATCCTCCCAAGTAGGGCCACTGTCCTAATTCTCTTCTTTTTTTTAAGATTTTATTTATTTATTTTAGAGAGAGGGAAAGGGAAGGAGAAAGAGGAAGAGAGAAACATCAATGTGAGAGAGAAGCATCAGTTGGTTGCCTCTTGTACGCACCCTGTCTGGGGTCTGAACGTGTAACCCAGGCATGTGCTCTGACCAGGAATCAAACCAGTGACCTTTTACTTTGTGGGACAATGCCCAACCCGCTGAACCACACTGGTTAGGGCTTCACAGGCCATCTTGATTTGCAGACTGGAATGAGAATCACTGCACTATAGCTTAATGTATTCTCTGACACATGAATAAATATTTTTGAGTGTATGGAAATAAGTTTTAAATTATAAATGTCAGTGGGGAATCTCTGCAGCTCCCACCCTATCCAAGAGATCAAGGTTAACATCACAAGTAATATATACTGACACCATTCGCCCCCCAGTAAGATGCGAGGCAAAGGACACAGCATCATTTCTCTGGTTTCCTTCCCCGTAATGCGTAGTTTCAACCAAACCATGAGGAAACATCAGATACATTCAAAATGACTGATATTTTACAAAACACATGACTAGAATTCTTCAAAAGAGTCAAGGTCATGAAGAAAAAACAGTGACTGACAAACTGTCACAGACTGAAGGAGACTAAGGAGATGGGAAAACTAAATGCAAAGTGAGATACTGAATTGTATCCTGGAATAGAAAAAGAACATTAGTGGGAAAACTGGCAAAATCCAAGTAAGTTCTGTTCTTTAGTTAATAACATTGTATCAAGGTTAATTTTTTTTTTTAGTTTTGATAAATGGTCTATAGTTATGTAAGATGTTAACTTAAGGAGAAGCTGGATGAAAGATATAGGAAACTGTAATATTTTTATGACACTTCTGAAAGTCTAAAATTATCTTAACCCCCCTCAAAGAGTGGTTAAAAATAAATTATAAATAAAGAAATGGAAAATAATTTAAATGTCATTGAACAGTGTATTCTGGAAGCAGAGTAAAGAAGTCCAAGGGGAGATAATTTCAACATGGAAACTAAGGTGGATAAGCACACATTATAAATCGATGACCCACATTTTCATCATGACTCCCCAATGGTTTTCGAATTGCCTTATTGATAAATAATTCGTATACCGCACAGTTTATCCATTTAAAATGTACAATTCACTGTTTTAGGACCTTCGCATGGTTGTGCAACTATTACCACAATTTGTTCTGCTAAAAAAAAAAACCCAACAAAAAACACCGATACCTATTAGCTGTCACTGGACATTTCCCCCTAACTCACTTCCCCAGCTCTAAGCAACCACTAATCCACTTGCTGTCTCTATAGGTCATTCTGTGATCCTGTCCTGCTGAGGACTCTTATTTTTCATGGAATAATATGCGCCCTTTTGGATCTGGCTTCTCTCACTTAGCATAATGTGTTTGAGGTCTGGCCATGTTGCATCATGCATGTATCAATACCTCACTCATTTTTATGGCCCAGTAATATCCCACTGTATGGATGTGTACCACATTTTGTTTATCCATTGGGCATCTAATATCTTTTGGACTTGACTCTGATAGCCTTTGGTCAAACCCTAAGGTAGAATACTTCCCCAGCGTCCCATATTCCATGCATCTGTTGCTCTAGAAGAAAGACTCTTGGAATAAAGTGTCCACATTCTCTCCAAGCATCCCGTGCAGTACTGTTTACTTATGTACATGATTAACCACTCTGGAATGCCCTTAGAATTAAGGCAAGAAATGACCCCAGGGTCCTGGAAAGGGGGGAAATCTGGGTTATATTATGTCCAAATCAATAATCACCACTTCAGGGAGCCATGCAATGAATCACTTTATTGAATAAATGTGAGGGAAAAAAAGATATTAGTTGTCCAAGAATGCTATTGCCAAACTTTGTGGAAACAATCTTTTAGTGGAAACAGCGTACATTTTATTCTGTGCTGTGGAATTTCCCCTCATTTGACCCAAGGGGTAAAGGAAAACTCTTATGCAACCATCACATTTTAAAAGTTATTCTTTCATATGTAGGCTGGTTAATAACCAACAATAGACGATTTTATCTCAGAAAAGATGACTAAGATCCTGTATTTCACTTTTAGTGAGAGATGATTTGCATATCTAATTCATGTTCTATTAGCAAAAGTTGTGGGAAATAGGAATGTAAGAAAAACCCTACTGGGTTTGGATCTGATTTTAAAATCCTATAGCTTTACTCAGTTGTGAAGTTTACCTTCAAAAGTCAGAAATTTAGTAAACTGTCAACCTACTTTTGCTGAGGTATTGACCTTTTCTTTTTGAAATCTACCAGCTGTCAGTTACCGCATTCTAAAAGTTTTTTTTTTAATATAAAGCATTTCCTCTCATCATTTAAATAACTATTTTCCAGAAGTACCTTCACACACACACACACACACACACACACACAATTTAAATGTCTGTGAAGAACGTTTTACTTTCTCGAAAGTTCTTTGCCCAACCACAATCTTCCTTGGTATTCTGATGTCATACCTGGATTCAAAATCGAGACATTTCACAGAATGGAAGTTCGGAATGAGGCCCTATGCTAGGTACTTGCACGCATTTCTCATCCTCCCATCAGCCCTTCCATCCAGTTCCTTGATTCCTAGTAGTTATTCCAGAAGTGTGGTATCCAGAACTGAGCGCCGAACAACAGATATCATCTTGGTTCAACATTTTCGGTCATTTAGTATAAGCTCTAATTGACTTCTTTGGGTGAACATATTGAGCTCAAGTTGATGTTTATATCAACTAAGTCCTTCAAGGCCTTTTTGGTATGTGGACCCCATCTTGAAATCATGCATTTGGTTCATAAAACCTAAATTTAGGATATGACATCTGTCCCCCTGCTATTTATCCTTTTCAGATGGTCCTCATTTTGTCAAGTTGCTCTTGGCATCTGATGATTTGGTCATCGAGTGCATTGGCCTCACCTCCTAGTTCCATATCACCTACAGATTTAATGAGGAAGGTGTCAGTAACTTTGTCTGAGCCACTGATAAACATGAAAGGGAAAGGGCCAGCCCAGACCACTCCAATGAGTGGAGGCTGTCTGGCAGCTTATCACCACTGCTGGCCACAGCCTTGAGATCTGCTGGGCCTCAGCATCACTAACTGCCGTCTCTTCCACATTTCCTTGTGAGCAGAGCAGCTTGGAAAGACCTCTACAAGTACCTTGCCATACCCAGATACTTCATGTCTGGAAAATTCCCTCAGCCTAACAACCTTCTCAGGAAAAACAAAAAAAGCAAGAGAGGCAAATCTTACATCTCATAAGCACTGCGTCCTCTCCTAAGCACTCGCAAGACATTCTTTAATAATGTATTCTAGGCTCTCGACTAGGATGTCTATCAAATTCAGCAATCCATAGTTTTTGAGGCATATATCTTCCTTTTCTTTTTTGAAAATTACAAATGCTTTTTCTCTGCTCCGTTTGTCTTATGGGGAGGATTTAGCTATTTCATCTTCCAGTTCTCCGAGTACCTGGGGTGTAATTTGTCATCACTGTATTGCTTAAATTCCTTTAGAATGTCTTCTTATCAATTTGGGGCCTCGCTTCTCTCTTTTTTGTACTTTTTTCTACTCTTTCCTGGATGAAGGTCATTGTTCTTGTCCAAGAAGTCAGAAGCAAAATGAAGTTGAGAGATAATCAGGTTTTCTTTTACCTGTTGAAATTGAAGCACGATCGAGCCCATGACCTCTTCGTTCTTTTTGATCGTGACGGCATAAACTCCCTTGCAGTTTACAAAGTGCTCTCATATGCACTTGATCTTTACAACTGCCCTGTAAGCCAGTGACTTTACCAGCTACATTTAAAAATCAGGAAGCAGAATGGAACTTACATTCTGTGACATGTAGGGTTGAATGACTTTTCTAAGTCTGCGTGAAGCCTGTTTCTAGAAGGGCTGGGCACCTCCTGGCCTTCCCAGCGCATAGCCTTCACTGCATTTACCACACACACAAATACCCTGGAAGCTCACCTTTCTGACTTGATCCTCCGAAATTCTTGTTTGTCCTTTATTACATCCCCTTTCTCTTTTTATCTATGCTGCATGGGAAGGGCAATTCCTATAAACCATTCAACATCCCTCTGTGTCTTTTTCACTTCTTTGAAAGGCTCCTTGCTGAGTATATTACCAGAATATCATTTATGACATCATCACAATCCTCTAAAGCTGTGCTCATTTGAAAACTCCGACCCTGGACCCAAAATTGCCCATTTCTGAACCTTTGAAAACCTCTGAAGTGCAAACCACTCCCTGCATGTGCCAGGTGGCCTGAGGTAAGAACCTTGTGCCACCGCCCAATATGAGAAGACATAGCTACTTCCTCCCAAGATTTCTTTCACTTTGCCAACTTCTTCCCCAAGGGGCGTGTCTGTATTTGGTCTAGTATGGCAGCCCCCCATCTGCTTTCTATAGGAGAGAACTGGCAGCGGTACCAGGCAAGACAATTCAGAATTTATCAGCTGTTCCGCTTTTTTTGCTGAGTAAGACACTCCACGGACCTGCTTCAGTGATTTGTCTACATTACCGCACATGTCCTTGGGGAAGTGTGCCGAAAGGGGGGTGGTCAGGGTCAGCATCGATCTCTTTCAGATTTGTCAAGTATCTTGCTGATTTTCCATGTGCCTTTGTACTACACAGGGGAGAATCAAATAGATGACCTTTTTAATACAACTTTATCGATACAATTTATGGCAACTTTTTTTTCTTGCCTTTGTAACCTTTCACTGATTTCCAGAAATGAATGGGCCATATCCTGCAGTCAGTGGCTATCAATTCTGGATATAATAAAAGAAGGTACCGCAGAGAATTGATGTAAGGAAAATACTGATTTGGTTATCACATATGATACAAAATCTGAAACCGCAACATTAGTATTTCTTTCTGGTTTCTTTCACCATTTCACTGAAATCGTAAGAAAAGGGACAAGGATGGACCAAAGGGAAATTATTCCTCTGTTGTTTTGCCAAAGACTTCATCTCCTTTCCTTTCAAAACTCCACACATCCTGGGGTTTTTTAAACCACTATAATTATCACAAGGCAGCTCTTTCTCTAGAAAGAAAGTAAGTGAGTTTCCCATTAGGAGATCCATGGTTAAAATAATCCATCGGCGCTGGGACCAAATGTAACTAGAAAAGTGTGTTCAAAAGCTGCATTCATTTGAGAGAGAGAAAGAACAACCTTTCTCATAATGAGCCCTGGGAAGCGGCCAGCCTAGAAGGGTCGCACAATTGACAGTTTGGCGTCTGAATAACTACTACTAGCTTATTTTTGCTTGCAGTGTTATAGCTTTTGTGGTTTTTTCTGGGGCTGAATCCCTGGTGTCTTCAAACAAAGTTTCCACTGAGTCTGACTCTCTTCTTTTAAACTGCTCTGTATTGTGGAATTATAATCTACCATTTTCATGGGAGATGGAAACAGTTACTATGGCATGAGTGAACAAAACGGGGTAGAGTTTTATTTCAAATGGATGTTGCATGTGGATATGACATTTGTTCTTATTCAGAAATAAGATGTACTAAGACTGTGTGAAATTATACCTTCGGCTGTTCATTGTTCAAAGATTTCCCAAAGGATGGTTTGATGAAATTAAATGATATGTACAAATGCAAAAGACCCCTATCATCTGAGCAGAACGGAGAAGGATACTGTCCCTGAAGATTCTGCCTGCTGCCTGTCCAAGGTGCAAAACACTGGTGAGGTTAAGGGTAGAGGAGAGGGGGGGTTGCTTTCAGGCTCTAGGGCTTTCTTTTTAACTATATTTCCACAAAGTCAGAAGTGAAAGAGACAGGTCCTTGAGGATGGAGAGGGGTAATATATTTTTCTTATTGGGCATTTTCCAAAAGCTCTAAAATGTACTTTTATTTATTACTGTTGCTTCATATTATTTATATTGTACCAACCTGCCATGTTCACTTATCATTTGTGTTATAAAATGGCATTTGGGATTCAAAACTGAAACCATGGGATGATTTTTAAGAAGTCACAGAAGCCAAGACTGCTGTTGTCCTCAGAAATCCTCCCCGACTGCAGCGGGTCCTGCAGTGTATACATGTAACTCTCACACGCTCGGCCATGCGGCCTCAGTGAACGAGAGAACTGTCAGCGTTTTCCCACTGCCTTTCCCCCTCCACCTGGGTCTTGGCTACCCTGTCCCTAGGAAGGCGAGACCACAACAGAGGGCAGAGAAAAGTTTCTTTTTGGCTTTTAAGCTTCCAAGGTCCAAGATCTGCTGGATACTTTGTGGTTTTAATTTGGTGGTATTTCCACCTAGTTTACTTAATTGTTTGTAACAAAGAATATGAAAAAAGTCCTTATTTAAAAGCAGATATAAATATGTTTAGGGTTTGATTGCGTTAATGGTCTTATTCACAAGGGGCAAATGTTACAGTTGCCAAAATTGCTACTCGATTGTATGGAAAGGGTAAGAATGGATAACTACCATATCGGGAGCAGAGATACTGGGACACCTCCCTACCTTGTTCTCACCAGAGCTTATATTACGTGACTGTATTTTTTTTTTATTTAAAAAGAATCTTCTGGAATTGTCACGACTGCTTTGTCTTGGTTGGGCTCCACATGGGAGCCATCTTTTATACTAAATCTTTCACTGTGCCAGAAGGGTGTAAGATTCCTGTATATTTTAAATGACAGTCATATTTTACTTTCCAACAAGGTTTATGTGACATTTTTGTGCTCTATTCTTAAAATCCATAAAACTGAAATAATTACAGGGAGGAAAAAGAGGTAGGTGAGGGAAAAAACTCTAGTGGGGATTCTCTCATCTTCTAAAATTCCTTCCTATTTAAAAACCACCTGGCCACATAATGAAGTTTTCCTTTCAACTCTCTGTGAAGTATTTGTCCTAGGGCATGTGTTGCCACTGACTGATGTTTCAGCTGTTGCTACCATGTGATATCAGTTGCCAAGATGATAAAACATGGATTTCTTTTTGGATCGGGGATGCGAATGGAGGATGGGGAAGAAAAGAGAGGTGAGCCAAGAAAAAAGGGACAGGCGTACATTGGCGAGGCACATCGTTCATTTGTTTCAGTAGCTGTACAGCCTCACTTTCAAACACTGTTGAATACTCTGTGGGTGGTGGCATTGTGTGTGGGAAAGAGCATCATTATAATAGCTAGCATTTCTTAAACACTTAATATTCTAAGCACTTTATCAACTGATCTAATCCCTATGACAATCATATGGGATACCAGGTTTCAGATTCTTACTCCTCAACTTCTTAACTGTAAAAACGTGTGCAACTGTATTTTTTTAAGATGAGCTAGAAGTACCCATCCCTCAGGGTTGATGTTAGCATTAAATGAAATAAGCGGTATAGTATATTTATAATTGTGCCTCATACATAAAAACTCCAAAGCTATAGACAAAAGTAGCAATAAAAAGAAATCTGATGTCCTGGCTTGTGTGTCTCAGTGGACTGAGCACCAGCCTGTGAACCAAACAGTCGCAAGTTCGATTCCCCAGTCAGGGCACATGCCTGGGTTACAGACCAGGTCCCCGGTAGAAGGCACTCAAGAGGAGACCACACATTGATGTTTCTCTCCCTCTCTTTCTCCGTCCCTTCCCCTCTCTAAAAATAAATGGATAAAATCTTTTAAAAAAAGAAAATCTGCTTAAACAAAGACTTAAAGCGAGTATTCACAGCAGCATTATTCACAGTAACCACAATCTAGAGACAACTCAAATGTCCTTAAAGTGGTAAATAAATGTTTTAAAACACATGTGATACAGCCATAGTGTAAAATACACAACAATGAAAAGGTAAGGCATGTACATGCACACAACCATATGGAAGACTCTCAGACATTATGCTAAATGACAAAAGACAAATGCAAGCATGCTGTATGATTTCATTTATATGACATTCTCGAAAAGTCAAACTGTAGCAACAAAAGTAGATCAGTGGTTGCCAGGGGTCAGAGAAGGAGACCAGCTGCAGGAGGGCACTTGGGAACCTTGTGAAGTGGCGGAACTATTCTGTGTCTTGATTGTGTGATTATGCAACCATGTATAATTACTAAATTTCATCAAACTGTGTGCGCTTAAAAATGCATAAAGTTTCATGTATGTAAATTATACCTCAAAACTAAAGAAGGTACCCTTGCTGCAAATTGTAAGGTTGTATGATGTAAGATTTTCTTGTATTTTAGAACAGGGCCGAATGGTTTTTACACAAATCCTATTTTTGGGACTATTTAGATTATTTCAAAGGTGAATTAATGCAGGGGCTACTGAACTGTCGCCCTTCTCTCTCTGGTGGTAGATACAAAGAATGATGCCAAAGGAACTATGCCAGTCTTTATCTGTACAGAAATCATGTTTACTAACAGTTTATGTACACTGAACTGTCAAGAAATCACATGAGCAAATAGAATGAAAGGTGTGTGGTACAGATAAGTATTGGGGGCAGATCAGCAGGAAGGGAGAGAATTTAGTGGGGATAGGCCTAGCTAGGGAAGACCATGGCAAAGATAAGACTCGAAAGGGTTGGATAGACTGTCCTGGAAATAATTTGAGCAACAGTGTGAAGGTCACAATTTATACTTGAAACTAGCCAGACTGGAACATGTTGGGAAGGTTCAGATTGTATAGTACCCTGAGGCTTGTCAACTTCACAGACACCGTTGCAGAGCGTTCCTGATTGTCCATCGCTGTGTTGGAGCTGGTACATACTGGTTCTTGCCCTGATTATGAGTGTCTACTCCCAACTCCAAGTTCAGTGACATAAAATTGTCAGCTCACTATTGGCCTTGATGGTAGTATTTTCGTCGTGGAAAACGACAAATGTTACAGATCTGGGTTCCCCCACCCCCATTCCCACCATGCCAGAGAGCTAGTTGTTAACCATTTACCAGTGTACCATTGTTTGTAATCCTAAATAATTTTGAACTTGAGAGAGGGCAGCAAACAGATGATGTAAAGATGGCTGAGGAAGTGTTGAGAGAAAAAGAAAACTACCCTTAAGGGGAGGGGCGGATATCACACATATTTCATGCCAAAAGACAACTAGGATGATTTTTGTGTAGTTTCTGAGAGAACTGAAACAGTAGCATACCTTATTACAGATGTAATAAGGACCTCTTATGCAAAGTAGGGTGTTTTCAGACCCTTAATCAGTGAGGCTCCCTCTTGCCTCAACTTCTTTGAGATGTATGAGAAAGCACTTAAATTGTCAATGCATGCAGTGCCAAATCAGGTCTTCTCTTCTCTGTGCTTCCTGGCATTCTTTAGGTTTCCGTCACATGGAAGACAGTTATAGTGGTGGAATGAATGAAATCATGAATGAATTCTTATGGAAGTATTGCTCATACTGCACGCTTACAACACCAAATCTTATTTGCTTCTTTGTCTAGCTAAGAGTGCGAACTCCAGAAGGGCCATAATTTTGCATGTCTGTATATCCTAGCACCTGCCGCCACACAGTAGGTACTCAAGTAATGCTTATTGGAATCAGAAATGAATTTAGGCAATTACAGCTTTCTATAACATGTAGTTATCAAAAGATCAATTAATATTCTGTTTGATAAAACAAACTGAAGACTTTCTTAAAATATTAAAAAGAGGTAGCATTGGGTTGGGTAAACCATGGGCTCAAATCCTGGCCTGTATTGTTGGATGGCACTAGCCTGCCAACATGTCAGTGTCTTTGTACAATATAGAAACTGAAGCAATTTACTGTCAAGGCTTCTTCCAAGTCTAAGATGCTATGGTTCTAAGAGGGAGGAAAACTCAGATTTTGTGGACCTGAAGCCATGGATGGGCCGTTTAACTATGGCTGCATGTTAAGGTGCAAAATCACATGCTGCATAGAAATTTCCTATAGTTTTTTCACTTCTTTGATGCTACTACCTATGCAAGTGATAATTGATAAATAATGTTGGCTAATAATCATTGCCCATTCTATCCTATTTCTCTCCCTCCTCATCTGTGGTAGGCCGAATAATGCCCACCCCAACTACCATGTCCAGGTCATAATCCCCAGAACCTGCAAAATACATTACCTCATATGACAAAAGAGAGTCTTCAGGCATAATGAAGGATCTTGAGGTGAGGAGATGATCCACGTGGGCCCAACGTAATCACAGTGGTTCCTATAAGAGGGAGGAAGGGGAGTCAGAAGATGTGAGGATGAAAGCCAGGATGAGAGGAACAAAGATTTGAAGATGTTATGTTATTGACCTTGAAGATAAAAGAAGGAACCACAACCTACAGAATTCAGGGGACCACTAGAAGCTGAAAAAGACCAAGAAATTCTCCCATAGAGCCTGAGAAGGAAGCAGCTCTTCCTACACCTTGACTTTAGCTCAGTAAAACTGAATCTGGACTTGGAGCCTCCAGAACTATAAGAGAATAACTTTGTATTGTTTTAAGCCAGTGATTTTCAACCAGCGCGCTGCCAGAATTTTTAAAACATGCACTACCTGACTGTTTCGTCAGGGGCACAGACCTCTTTTCCCTTAGATTGTCAAATAAAAAAAAATGACAACAACCAACACAATAGCTGTCGGGTATGAATGCCCTGTCTTGAACCATGAATATAGAGGTCATATAATAGAGCTGCATATTATTGGTCACATCACATAATAAGATTACATCTGATTGGTTAATTCTTGGTAGCAGAAATCCTTGTATACTAGGCACATGATTTTTTTTAAAGCCACTTTGGAGCAAAAAGGGTAGGCAATTACTACTATTATTATTATTCTTTTGTAAATCAATCATTATACCTATTTTTTGTCAGAGCAGCAAAAAACATATGTTTTGGTGCACTGCACAATTTAAGTAATTAGTTTATGTGTGCCATGAGATGAAAAACTTCAAAAATCGGTGTTTTAAGCCAGCGGTCTCCAACCTTTTTGGCACCAGGGACTGATTTCATGGAAGATAATTTTTCCACGCACTGGGGTTGGGGGGCAGACAGGAGGTGGAGCTCAGGCCAGGCAGAGAGATGGAAGATAGGAGGCGGAGCTCAGTCAGTAATGCAAGGGGCGTCCCTGGACCGGGACGAGGGAGGTTGCAGACCCCTGTTTTAAGCCATTAAACATGTGGTCATTTGTTATAGAAGCAATAGTAAGCCATCTCTTCTCAAGTTTTAATTTGCATATAGCATCCTTTGCCTTCCAAACTTCAATGAACACAGGGTCACCTGATAGCTTATGAAAATACAGATTCTGGTCTGGTGCACAGCGAGGACATTTGCATTTGCACCCAGGTCCCGGTGATGCTGTGGGCTCGGTTTCAGCCCACACTCAGAATAAGAAGGCTCTGGAGGCAGTATTCATTGTCTGGGCTTCTCTCCCCGTAACCTCCTCTGGTCAACATTACTAAAATATTATATCTCCTTGGGGCTCCTTAGTTTCTAGAGGCACGTAGAGAATTAGAAAATACTAGGAGGTGAGCCACAAAGACTTGGAGTAGAGCCAACCTGGGAAGAAAAGCTGCAGTCATTCAACCTGAGGAAGAGAAGGCTGAGGATGACGTCCTAATGATATGTAAGAAACGGGAAAGTTAGTAAGTGGGAAATGGTGATTACCTGCTCCTCCTCTTTACTGAGCCAGCTCCAGGATAAAATAGCAGCAAAAGGAATTTGTGTTCAGGCACAAGGGGCTGGCAGGGGAGGTGGTGATTCTTGCTGACCGTGTGTACTGTTCCAGCTGCGAAGGGCTCTCGGCTCTGTCTAGCTCCACACCTTCATTTGCAGATGATGAAGCAGAGGCAGAGTGACCTTTGCAAGGTCACAAACAAATGACAGAGTGTGCGGCTTGACTACATTCACTGGACGACCTCGGTGGAGGATGCGCAGTGGATTTAAAGATTGGCAGTTGCTTATCTTTTTGAAGTGATTAAAAATTGAGAGTCTCAGGGAGTCTTCTGGGGGGACAGAAGTCTGTATTCTGCTCTTGGGCTTGGTTATATAGAGGCGTGTGCGTGTGTGTGTGTGTTTGTATGTGTGTGTGTGTGTGAAATTCATCACGTTGTATACTTAGGGTTTGTATACTTGACTCTATGCCTATTCAACAATTTTTGCTAGCATTTTGAAAATGAAAATGCTGAACTCTTCATAATAGCTCCAAACTGGAAACAATCCAAATGTCCTTCAAGCAGACTGGACAAATAAACTGTGGCATGTTCGTATGGTGGGTTTCTCTACGGCAGCAAGAGTAAATAAACCAGTGTAACATACAGCAGTGTAGGTGAATCTCACCAGCAAGTTGTTGAACGAAAGAAACCAGACAAAAGAGAACATTCCATATGATTCCATTGATATAAAACTCAAAACTGAGCAGCCATATCAGTCGTTTTAAAAGTCAAGCTAATGGCTAACTTTGAGGAGGGTGGTAGGGGTACAAGAAGGAAGGGAGTCTAGGTTGCTAGTGGTATTTATTTTTTAATCCGGGATCTGCTTACACAGGTATATCCATTTTGTTAAAATGAAGTTAGGTATACATTTCTCACTTGTGCATTGTAGTTATGTATGTTATGTTTCAATTAAAAATTAAAATGGGACTATTAGAAGGTTTAGAGAAGAACCTCTCATAAGTCTTTCCACTATTCATCTCTGAAGAATTTAGTTTTAATTTTTTTTAAGATGTGCACATAGATTGCATTAGAAAATGTGTGTTTTCATAGAATCATTAGAAAATACATGCTACAGAGAGAAATCTCCTCTTAAGGGAATTTCTATATTTAAATCTCAGTTGTAAACCAAAAGATACTTATTCTATAGTCTGCTTTCTCACTGAGCTAGTACAGCCTTTCTTTCACAAAAATCTATGAAGGAAGCACCAGCACTCCGTTCCTTTTTGGCTCTTGGTAGTTCTATAGAATGAAAGAATGGGGTCGTTTTTGAAAAGAAGCAGCTTGAAATAAATAGTAATTTTGTTAGGAGACAATTTTGTCATGCCAAGCACATTTTCCTGCAGCAGCGCCTGGATGCCATAGCCAGATTCAAACAGTGTGAGGCGAAACAGCCGACCAACCAGAACTCATCCCTCGGAGCCCGAGTTCATCAAAAGCCACATCCACTTCCTGCCACTGGCCATCTAGTTTCAAACTAGCTCATTAGCTGACCTGAAATAATTTTATCCTATGAGATTGTGCAGCAAAGAGTTGACAGAGCAGGCCTGAGGCTGCTCTCCTTAATAAGGCCTGCTAGCAAGGTTGGCCCTCGGCTGGCCACTGGGAAACTGACTGGTGAACAGTCACCTTCATGGGTATGAAACTTTTCCTAACCCTTAAGGCTGGTTCAGAGTGCCTACACTGTGCAAACAACATGCGTTATGCCACACACCTGCTTTCCTTCCTGGAGTCTGGATTTCTGGTATGTCTCTGCAGAGGGTACCTACGCTACCAGTGTGACTCTTTCTAATGGCTTCCCTGAGCAGAAACATCTCATACATGTTGTGTTTTCATGGTAGAGGACTGAGTGTGTGCCCCGTGTGGCTCTTGATGGGAGGGAGAGAGCCTAAGGGAGCCTACGTGCAGATTCCTCCAGACCCTACGTGGGTCATTTCCCCTTAGATTCTGTGATTTAGAATAAATCTTAGCCATGAGTACAAGTATATGCTGAATCCCATGAGTCCTTCTAGTGAATCTCTGATCATAGGCATGGTCTCGGAGACCTGAATGAATATTTAGGTTTTCTGCCTTTTTTCCAATGAAAACAAGTTTAGGGGACACTCTCATGTGCTGCTAGTGGGAGTGCAAACATGGAGCAACCCTTGTTGGGGACATGTTGTCAGTCTCTATCAAAATCGCAAAGCCATTGATCCTTCAATCCAGGAATCCCTCTTCTGGAGATGTATCCTATAGTTGTACTATACTTGCACAAAATGATACACATGACAGTTGTTCATTGCATTCTCCCCACAGCATTTATTTGTAATAGCAAAAGACCAGAAACCAGTGTCTGTCTGTAGGGGGCCGGCTGAATCGCCCAGGGTACAGTCACACTAGGAATTACTAGGTAACTGGGGTAAAAAGGATGAGGATGTTATACACTGATATACAGAAGGATCTTTTGTGTGTATGAAATAAAAAACAAGCTGCAGAATGGTAAATATACTATGCTATATTTTGTGTAGGAAATGTGGGAAGTGTGTGTTTACGCTTTAACTGTGAAAAGTGGTGCCTTGTGAGGGGCAAGACAGTGAGTTGAGGCCAGAGAAGTAAGAATTCTCAACGTATATTTCCTTATATGTGTTGCTTTTTTGATCATGTCGCTGTATTACATATTAACTTTTTAATAAAAATAAAAAGCTCTCAGAGGAGGTAGTATAGAGGAGGTATATCGAAATCATGCTATTATAAGCGAAAGTAAGAAAAATTGTACATTCTTTGAATTTACTTTTCTCTTTGTCCATATTGATTATGGCCCATGAGTCAGCCACCTGATTTTGGAAAAAAAAAATTTTGAAACACAGCCAGGCCCCTCCTGCTATGGCTACTACAGCCACAGAATTGAGTGGGTGCGACAGGGACCGTATGGTGGACAAAGCCTAAAATATTTACTATTTACAGAAAAAGGTTGATGACCCTGTACCCAAAATGTTAGTTATGATATAAACCATAATTTGTGTTGATTAGTTATGGCTTATACCATAATTAACTTACTTGCTTTTTATCAGGTAAATCCATTTATATAAAAAGCATTCGATGACAAGATTAAAAAAATCTCTTCACTACTCTGTGGATTCTCATTCAGATTCATTGTCCAGAAGTATGATTCACTTTTGAGCAGGAATTGGCAATTTTGAAGGTTCTAGCCCTCATCTTGACGTATGTTTTGTGGAGCTTCCTTTTAATAGTCTACATTGTAATGTATCTGCAGCATATGCTGTGGGGCCCTGCCCATGTCCCTTGCCTATGCCTTGCTCATCTATTGGCAAGGTAGATGTTCCAGAGAATTAGTAATCTCCAGGAGAAACCCCTAACTATGGTTGATGTGAATTGGTGTATAAAAACCCCTGCTCCCCTTCCCCTTAATGGGATGACTCTGCAGCTCATGCTCTATATTGGCTCTTAGAATTCTCCAGGGGGCCCTGGTTGGTGTGGCTCAGTGGATTGAGCACAAGCCTGTGAACCAAAGGGTCACTGGTTCAATTCCCAGTCAGGGCACATGCCTGTGTTGTGGGCTGGGTCCCCAGTAGGGGGCCTGCGAGAGGCAACCACACATTGATGTTTCTCTCCCTCTCTTTCTCCCTCCCTTCCCCTCTCTAAAATAAGTAAATAAAACATTTTTTTAAAAAAATTCTCCAGTGGGACTAAGACCCAGTCACCCTTAGCAATAAATTGCTTGTTAACCTGTCTTTATTGACTACTTTCTCTTCCCTTCTGTAATTTCCCATTCCCCTACCCATGTTTCCTGGGATCAACTTCCAAATGAACTACTTGCACCCAAGCCCTGTTTCAGGCTCAGCTCCTGGGAGAACTTAAACTTAACATCTTTCTTGTTAGCTTTAGGCTCACATATGAAATGTCTAGAGTGTTCCTATTCTTCCTGTATTTCATAAATGAACACACCAGAGGATTTTTCCATGTACTTAGTTATCTTTCTTAAAAAACCCTAATTATTCTAAAGACCAAAGTACATTAGGCTGTACAAAGGGAATTATCTTCATATTCTCATTAAACGTAGCATGTGTTCAGTGACAATGGTGCATTATAACTTTAAAAGTGGTTTTCATTTCTTGATCAAAGTTGCTGTCCTACCTAAGGACATCAGGATGCATTTTAATTTGATTTGATCACTCATTTGTAATAGGCAAGGCAAGTGGCAATCATTTCAAAGAGGCCGTTTTTTAATAATCTTTGAACAAATGTCCATGGAATTTGGTATGTGCTATGTGGGTTGCATGATTGCTTGGGGTCATCGGGGGGCCAGTTGTTCTTTTCTACAAAGGCACACTATTAATTCATTGGTAAAATGTTAAGAAGCAAAGTAATATGGTCTGTTTTCTAAAATATGTATGCCTCTGAGATAAGGAAGAGTCTCCATTTCTGTCAATGATATCCTGGCTAGATGTTGTTTTTAAAGGTTTGTGGTGTTAGGAATTGTGGAAACTGGACTTCTCTAGGGGAAACTGAGGCCTGCAGTGTTCAGGATGGGATAATTTTTCCTTCATTTCAACTGTTTATTTCATTGCATGTCTGAGATGACTTCATCCATCCTTCCAGAACAAAATATGTTGTTATTCCTTGAGACATCTGGTGATTTAGCAAAAACTTTGTGTAGAACCGTAAGCCAGTCGTATTTTAAATAACCATGATTTTATATAAATAATAATGATGGTAACTACTGTTCATCAAGGACCTACTGGGTCCTTGACGTGCTTCGTGTGTATTTGATCTATTTACCCTTACCACCAGCCTTAAGGGGCTATCATCCTCAATTTCCAAACGAGAAGACTAAGGCACAGAGAGTTTAAGTTATGACCAAGGTCATCCAACTGGTAAGTGGTAGAGTTGAAATTAGAACCCAGCTCTGACTCAAAATCTCTATTTTCTTCCCTGTACTTCAATGACTTGGAACAGAAATTAATTATTAGGTAGAACTCTTTTCAAATGAACTTTGAATTTCTTTCCCAGAAGTGAGTTTAGTGTAACTTTAATTCATTTCTAAAACAGATCACCACAATTTTAAATAATTGCAATAAAAATAATACTTTGATTTATTGCATGTCCTAAAGCATACACATAATTTCACTGATGTCTTCCATGGAGTTCGCGAAAGATGTTTAGAGTTCTCTTTTTTTTTTTTTCAAGGAAGCTGCCCAAACACACATGAGTGATTTAGCCATGGTCCAGACTCCTATATCCTAGACCCTGTTCTGTCCTCTGCACTACATGGGCTTAAGACCTGAATTAGTAAATGGACAGACTCTTAATTAAGAATACAAACATGTTCTTCTATGTATTCCTAAATTTTTATTTTCCCCCCAAAATATATATATTACAAATGTTGCTTTGGGCTGACTTCCTGACTCTGTCTTCTGTTCCCTTTTTCTATCAATTATGGTGCTTATTTTTCTAACAAATTGATTTTTTACTCTACTATTGTGTTGATGACTTTAGCAACTCCTACATGAAGGTAATTGCTAGTTTTATTGTCTGAACATTATCATGACTGTTAATATAATCCAGAATAATCAATGATATTCAGCAAGGGGCTGATTATGTTTAATTGTTTCACCATTCACTTGTCCATGAGTATTTATGGTGCACCATATACACATCCAGCCTCCAAACAATGACATTATGCACAAAGCAATCAACTGATAATGTAAGACAGTGTGCGATTATGTCAAAATGAATGGGACAGTGTGTCGGTGCCGTAAGAGTTCATGGAATGCTAAAGTGGGTAAGGAACAACATTATGGAAATCCTGATGGTTCTGCCTTCTCGGCTTCCTTTGAATCAGTCCACCTTTTTCTGATTTCATCCCTACCTGGTCCAGGCAACCATCATCTCTGGCTTGAATGACTGTACCTGCTTCCTGACTATTTCTCCCACATCTGTTTTTTTTTTTTAATTGTGTTAAGGTATAATTTACATACCATCAAGCCCACCAGTTTTAAAAACAATTCAGTGATGTTTAGTAAATTTACCGAGTTGTACAGGCATCACCACAATACAATTTTAGAACATGACCATCGCCCAATAAGGTTGCTTGAGCTTACTGACAGTTAGTCCTTGTGCCCACCCTTTGTCCCAGCTTCCCTAGGGAACCCTAGTTGACTTTGCTTTTTTCTGTTTGCTTTTTCTGAACATTTTATATAAATGGACCAATATAATATTTATTCTTTTATGTCTGGCTTTTTTCACTGGGCATAATGTCTTTAAGTTTCATATGTGTTGTAGCATGTATCGGTACTTTGTTTATATTGCCAAATAATATTCCACTGTACTCCTATAGATGGGCCACATTTTCTTTATCCATTAACCAGTTGATAGACACTTGATGTATTTGCATTTTTTGGCCATTATGACTAGTGCTGCTATGAACGTTCATGTATAAGATTTTGTGTGGACATATGTTTACATTTCTCTTGGTTATATACCTAGGAGTGGGATTGTCATCTGGTAACTCTGTGCTCAACTTTTTGAGAAGCTTCCATGTCATTTCCCAAAGTGGTGGCACCATTTTACATGCCTGCCAGCAGGCAACATAAAGACATTTCAGTGTCTGCATATCCTCACCAACAGTTGTTATTATCTTTCGGATTTTAGCCATTCTAGTTTGTATGAAGTAGCATCTCATTCTCACATGCAGTATTGCCAGTGGAAAACATTTGTGATGCGGGGCAGTTGTCTGAGTAAACTGGAAAAGTGTTCAAAATCTTTAGTTCAGGTTTTTGGTAGCCCCCTTAATATCTTTATAATGGCCACTGAATATTCATGTAGTTCCAGGCTTAGACTATGGAAAGAAAATGTAGGTGTTTATTCTGTATATCACCTTCTATATCTTGAAGCAAATATAATTAAAGAAATAACAGAGAATTTTAAAAACCAATTAGTTTTTAAATCGCAGTATTTGTACAATTGCTTGAAAAATAGCCCTGCTATTCAGCTAGTGGGAAAGCTGTAGTTTAGAGGGCCTTTTGGCTTTGTTACGAAGTCCAATACTGGAATTACTCATTCGATGGAATATGTAGGAGCCATTTTCTAATGCCCCAGCATTAATCCACTTACAGCTGAGTGACTACCAGATTAGCAAACATTTCCATTTTCCATAAAGAAATTGATATTGTGAGGGCCTGAGCGATGGCGAGGAGGCTGAATGGAATCATAATCCATGTATTCAAACTATGCAAAAATATAGGTGGAGTTAATATTGTATTAGAGTTTATATGAGGTATTTAGAAATAACATCCTGAAATCCATGAAGAAAAAGAAACCTTATTTGTTTAAGTAGACTTTGAGAAAGAAACCGGTGAATATTAAAAGTTGACATGAATGGCATTTAGTTACATTAAAAATATTTTGGATTTTAAAAATTTGGCATTTTCAGATGATGTATCATAGAATTGTACACTTGAAGCCTATATAATTTTATTAACTAATGTCACCAGAATAAATTTAATGGGAAAAATTGGCATATTGTTCTCTTAACTGATTTTCTGTTAAATTCTTATGTTCAGCACTGACAACTGTGTCAACAATTCATAGGTAAGGATAGTTATAGATGTGTAAGATGGTATTTTCCACTTTGGCTGGCGTGGCTCAGTGGACCGAGTGCCTCCTGTGAAGCAAAAGGTCACTGGTTTGATTCCGGTCAGGGCACATGCCTGGGTTGCAGGCCACGTCCCCAGTAGCAGGCACTCGAGAGGCACCCACACATTGATATTTCTCTCCGTTTCTTTGTCCCTCCCTTCCCCTCTAAAAAAAAGTGATATTTTCCCTCATCTCAAACAGTTTTGTAAGTTCTCATCTTTATATCATTACTGACTTTGGGATTTTGGATTTATAGCACCATGCTTATGTATTTAACATATGGAAACATGACAAATGCTGGGGGAAAGCTCGATACAAATAGACATATTGACAGAACATCCAAGCCATCTGCTTCTCTCAGTCCATTAGTAGTAGTTTCATTGGTGCAGCTCATAGAAAGCACTGGCCCTTATTGCACCTGCATCCAATGGGGTCAAGAAATGAGCAATTGTTGCGTGTGTTGGTGGTCCACCACAGTATGGACATTTGCCTAAAAAGTGTAAGTCAGCACTTGGAAAGATGATTAAGTCAAAGAAGAAAAAGTTAGTAAAAGATGGGTAGGAGAGGGAAGAAGTCTGTATTACTCCACCTGGTCAGAGTACATTTCTTTACAGTTTGCTATATGGGGCAAGAAAACAGAAATGTGAGCCTACAATTCGTGCAGGACAACCTTTTCATGAGTAGTGGATTTTCCGAGTCTGGGTTTTTGGGGGTTTTGTGGGGGTTGGTTCAAGGAGGGCCTGGGAACATGGATAATAGTGCCCCAGCACACAGATCAGAAATAAATGAATCTAGAAATTCTGGGGGTGACTGGAAGATGTGATCGATAGATGTGTGGAAACTCAGAATTCAGTGGAGAAAATGCACATGTGGAAAAGCAACAGTACTCAGGTGTAAAATCTAGAGGTTTAAATGTTACAGGGAGACAGCCGAATGGCGGAGGAAGCGGAGACAGAAAATGAGAAAGGGAGAAAGGAATGGAGGGTGGAGACCAGGGTTTTTGGCACTCTTTTCTGGGACTAGGAGTCCCTACCCATTCTCTCTGAGACAAAGAACCCACTACTTTGCACACATTGCCCCTTCATGCCTTGGGAAGAATCCTCAGAAGGATACAACTTCCTTCATAGAGAAGAGAAAGTTTCAGAGAAAATATTTAATGAGTTTCATTGATTTGGAGGTTACACCAGGTTCTGTGTGGGTGTATACCCCTTACAGAATATGTTGCTGAAAATTCAACACCTGCTAATAAAGTTTCCTTGCAAAGTTGCTGACTGTCCTTAGTCTTGAGGAGGTAACACATTCCACAGAAGTGGGAAAATGCTAAAGATTTAAACAAAACCCTAAGAACTACTTTACAAATATATGGCTAGTGGTAAGCTGGAAGCTAAATAACTTTTAGTGGAAGAGAATTTTTACTCTCAACTTACGCTTGCATGGAAAAATAAAATCTGCCTGCTATGTATATGAGAAGCCTTTTTTTTTTTTTTTTTGGAATGGGCTATGGGAATATGGTGGATGGAAGGCCATTTTGTACAAATGACCAATATTTTGTGAGATGGAAAATGGCAGTCTATCCTAAATAAATACTGAAAAAGCTAGAAGGTTTTTGGGTGCTTACATTTCCACTGTAGAAAAGAGAACATTCTGGCAAATGTTAGATAATAGTCAAGTAAGTGAGGCAAGGTATATCCTAGCTTTCTTGACCTAACTTTACATTAAAGACAATGAATTGCCTCTTTTATTTTCTTATTTTTGTTCACAGATAATATGGTCAGTGGTAAAGAATGGTTCAAGAACTCTCGATAGGTCAGGCGCTAGGAAATATGTTGATATGTTCTAAGAAGGAACCGACTGTAGCTGTAGGCCACTGGAAAATGCTGTAGACCACACCATGAAATACTTTGTCTTACCTGTGTTTGCAGATCCTTCTAGTTCCCAGCATTTACTTGGAGAATGGCATTCTCTAGTTCCTTGGACTCCAAGTCTCTGTGTTCAGGTCTTGGCAGTCATCTTCTTATATCCAACTGGAACAATAATTTGGATGCTATTTGTTCAAATAACTCTGAATGTGCTAAGTTTGACAAACTTGCTAAATGGGATCTTTGTCTTTCATAGGCTGTGCATGTGATTAAAGTACCTTTCAACTATCATAAGATTAGGCTCTAAAAGTTTTTGCCATCTAATGAGCATCAGTCAGATGTGAAATTAGGTTTTTCCAGTCACTTCTAATATAGCCAAAATTTGTGTTAGAATAGAATTTTATCAAAATGGAGTTTGAGACCCCCCAAAGAGCCAAAACTACAAAGCTACAGTAATCAAGGTAGTATGGTACTGGCACAAGAATAGAGATATAGATTCATGGAATAGAACTGAGAATCCAGAAATAACCATTACATTTGTAGTCAATTGATCTTCAACAAGGGTACTGCTATAGATGGAAATGCATGTGGCCACCCCCCACCAAATTTATGTGTTGAAACATAATCCCCAAAATGATGGTGTTTGGGGGTAGGTCTTTGGGAAGGTAATTAGGTCATTAGGGTGGAACCCTCATGTATGAGATTAGTGCCCTTACAAAAGAGGCTTCAGAGAGCTCCCTTACCCCTTCAGCCATGGAGGACGCAATGAGAAGTTGGCTGTCTATGAACCAGGAAGTGGAAACTTACCAGACATGAAATCTACTGGTGTCTTAATGTTAGACCTCCCAGCCTCCAGAACAGGGAGAAATAAATATTTGTTGTTTAAGCCACCCAGTCTATGGTAGTTTGTTAGAGCAGCCCAAATGACTAAAATAGGTACCCAAGACAATTATGGGGAAAAAATACTCTTTACAACTAATGGTGCTGGGACAGCTGAATATCCACATGCAAAAGAATGAAGTTAGACCCTTACCTCACAGCATTCACAAAAATAAATTCAAAAGTGATCATAGGCCTAAATGCAAAAACTAAAATTATAAAACTGTTAGAAGAAAGCATGGGGTAAATCTCCATGACTTTGGGTTAAACAATGGCTTCTTAGATGCAATGCCCAAAGTACAAGCACCACCACCAACAACAAAATAGATAGACCAGACTTTATCAAAATGAAAAACTTTTGTATTGCCAAGGATATCATTAAGAAAGTAAAAAGACAACTAACAGAATGAAAGACAATATTTGGAAATCATATATCTAAGGGACTTGTACCCATAATATGTTTTCAATAAAGCCTGACAACTCAATACTATAAAACTAACCTACATAAAAGTAGACAAAAGATTTAGTAGTCACTTTCCCCCCAAAAAGAGTCAAAAGTGAACAATAAGCACATGAAAAGAGGTCCAATATCATTAGTTATTAGGGAAATGCAAATCAAAACCACAATGAAATATCACTTCGTACCACTAGAATGACTAGAATAAAAAAGATAGATAATAAGAAGTGTTGGTAAGGATATGGGAAAGAATGAAACCCACACACATTGCAGGTGGAAATGTAAAACGGTGCAGCTGCTTTGGAAACCAGTCTGGCAGTTCCTCCAACGGTTTGACATAGAGTTACCATACGACCCAACAATTCCACCCTTAGGCATATGCCCAAGAGAAATGAAAATTTATGTCCATGTAAAAATTGGTACACCAATGTTCACAGCAGCATTATTCATAATAACCCAAAAGTAGAAACAACCCAAATGTCCATTACCCCATGAATGGATGAACAAAATGTAGTAAATTGTTCCACGGAATATTATTTATTGATTAAAAAAGGAAATTCTGACACATGCTTCACCATGGATGACCCCTGAAAACATGTTAAGTGAAAGAAGCCAGTTACAAAGGACCACATATCCAATGTCCAGAACAGGCAAATTTATAGAGAAAGTAGATTAGTGGCTGCTTAGAATCAGAGTTGGCGTGTTTGGTAGGGCGGGGAGGAATGAGGATTGACTGCTCATGTGATCAGAATTTCTTTTCTTCTTTTTATTATTAAAGGATATTTATTAAAGCTGGGGACAGTGAAACAAGGAAGAGCCTAGCATAGAAGAAGCAGCAGGAGAAGGACTAGGTGGGGGAATGAGCCAAGGTTGGGCTGCTTTGGCCCACTAAGAAGTCAAAGAAAAGGGGCCTTGGGAACATGGTCAGGGGTTAGCCCAGAATGAGCTGCCACTGCCCATTGCTCCCTGGTTGTGAAGCTCATAGGGTCCCTTAGGGTTTAAGAGATGCCTGCCTGTGGGGGAAGAAGAGAGGGATGGGAAAGGTACGAGTGTGCTCATGGGAGGGAGAGTGCTTCCAGAATTTCTTTTAAGGATGACCAAAGTGTTCCAAATTAGGTTGTGGTGACACTTGCAACCATAGAATTTGAACAAGTGGAAAGGGTGCAATAATCCAAAAAGCACTGAACTGTACACATTAAGTGGGTGAATTATAGGATACTTTTTTTAAAAATGGTTTGGGCTTAATCATGCATCATAATAACCAGTGAAAAAAATATGTTGAATAAATGTTAATAGTACATTATTTTATGTTCTGCCTATTGACTCATATTTTAATTAGGGAAATATGCATCTCTAATTACTGTTATTGTGTGCCTAAGGCTGATGGGTTTGGCTGGATCTTTTTGACCATGGAAATAGTTGTTCTGTAATCAGGTCAATGAAACAATTACTGCTGGCAGATGGATGTGCCTCCTGTCCAACATCGAGGTCATTTTGAGCCCCTGGGCTTCACAAACTGTAGGTGGAAAATTAAAGCCACTTAGTGTTTCTACACATTAAGCCCTGCCCATATAGTATGTAAAATATGTCAATTTATACTTTATAATATACTTTTCCAAATTTTCCCTCTCTGATAATGAAGTGCCATTTTCTTACCAATTTCTTAAAAGAGATGGCACTGTGTGGTCCATTTTTATTTCTTTCAGATAGAAAAACTATACTCTTACTTTAAAAGCCACAGGACATAAGCACTGAAAAGAATTTGATAATTGTTATTAGAAAAATCAGTGAGTTCTCATTAAATGTAACAACATTTTTCTAAACCTAGGCTAGGTGTTTTGGCACAGTGCCAGAGAAGTAACATATATGGTCCCTGTCCCATTAGAGGCCAAAGTCTTTTTGGACTGTAAGACTTAAATAAATACATGGGTGCTTTGGAAGAAAAGATCGAATGTCATAATGTGGTAAATTGGGGGACATAAACCTGAGACTTTGTTAGAACAGAATCATTGGCAGGGGTTCCCACAACCTGTAGCCTTTGGATTATGCCTTGAAAATGAATAGAATTTGAACAAGAAGAAGGGGAGAGAGAAGAGTGAGAAGGAAGCTTGTCCAAGACGTGGAGGCCAGAAGGTACTGTGCCTGTGAGTAACCGAGAGGAGCATGGGGCGGGCTCATGGATGGCTTAGTTTGGAGGAAAGCGATTCACGTGGATCTGAGAGTCAACCTGAGCTAGTCGGCAGGGTTCCATTGTAGACCGTGGGGACAGTTCAATGGAAGTGCTGATTCTGGACCGATGCACCTTGATCTGGGATTTGAGATGGGAGATTGTGGAGGCTGATAACCAGTTAGACAGTTATTGCTACCGTCCAAGCCTGAGGTCAGGAGAGATTGGATAAAGGGCAAGGAGTGATTTGATCTCTCTCTCTCTCTCTCTCTCTCTCTCTCCCCCTCTCTCCCCTACTCCCTGTGTCTCTCTCAACGACTGTTCCAAACAATATGGTGATGTAGGAATATATTATGACCATACATATATGTTGACATGGATGTCCAGAGAGGTGAAGTTAAATAACCTTCCAAAGTGACTTAGCTGACAAATGGAGGAACTGGTATTGTGCACACTTATAAAGTTTAAGTTGTTGGGAGAATAATGATACTTTTGACAGAAGAGAATTAGGAGGGACTAGGGAGGCATCAGATGGCAATGAAGAAGATTAATTCAACTCAGCCCATTTTGAGCATAGAAGGATGTGAAATATTTAAATGGACATATGTACATGCATAAATTTGTATGTGTGCATAGGTATGCATGTGCTGCATGCATGTGCCATGTGCATGTGTGTTTGTGTGCATGTGTTTATACACAGGGGTATATATACATGTATGCATCTATGTGTGCATATATCTAAGTGTGAGGGGTTCGTGCATGCATGTATATATGTATGTGTGTGAGCTCATGAAGTGTATATATATTTATGTATATATTATGATATGCGCAGATATGTGATGTGCACACATGCGTATATACATCTACTTACTTGCACTTAAATATTTTACATCCTTCTAAATGCAAAATTTTCTGGCTAAATTCAGCTCCCCTGTCCTCATCAGAACTTTCATCATTCTTCCCTTCATATATGTATACATGTATACATGTGTGAATGTATGTGAACATGTGTAAAAAAGGTGTGTGTGTGTTATAAATAAACCACTGAGATTTAAAAAGAAATTCTGGCCTAAAACTTAGAATTGAGGGCTTCAACCTAGAGGAACCATTTGAATCTATTAGAAGGGTGACTTCATGAGAGAGAGACTGAGCACCTAACTGAACCTCTTAAACTTAGTTCACAGATGGATCACAAAGAGAAAGGGAGGTGTGGCCAAAACAGTGGATGAGAGCACTGAGAGAAGAAGGAATTCTTTCTCACGTGGTCACATGTTCTAGGTAGTGTTTGACTGGAATAGGAACCCAACAAATGTCATGTGAATATCTGTCAGTGGGTTTCTTTCTTTAATGTTTACTGTGCAACTACTGTGCACCAGGTATAGAGTGAGGGCACAGGAGACACCAGCAAACCTCAGACATGGTGCCAGTCTTCACAGAGCCTCAGGCTGGGGGAAAATCATGCTCAGGCCACCAGCATAACACTTTGTGGTGAGCAGAAGAAAGCACTGTGGCTTGAGAGCAGAGCAGCTCTGGTCACTCTGGGGCCCTAGAGGAAGAACATCAGGGCTGAAACTAAAGGGTGGGTGACATGATGCTCAGCCAGGTGTTCCCCACATGGGACAGGACTGTGACACTGCAGTGGCATCATCCAAAATGAGGCATTTCACATAAACTTATTAGCTAGGTGAAGTAGATAGCTATAGAAACTTTTAAACCACATATTTGATGCTCCCTTAAGCTATCGATTTGATAAAGTCTACTTTGGCAATTTTTCATTTGTGGACCATGCTTTTGGATTTGTATGTAAACACCCATCACCAAACCCAAGATCGTGCAGATTTTCTCCTATATTTTTCTCTAGTAGTTTTATAGTTTTACATTATATACATGACCCATTTTGAGTTAATTTTTGTGTGAGGTATGTCTAAGTTCATGTTTTGCATGTGAATGTACAATTGTTCCAACACTATTTGTTGAAAAGAATCTCTTTTATCCATTAAATTACCTTTGTCAAAAGCCAGTTGACTATATTCGTGTGGATCTATTTCTGGGCTCCCTATCCTGTTCCATTAATCTATATGTTTGTCCTTTCGTTATAACCACACAGCCCTGATTGATGTAGCTTTACAGTATCTGAAAATCAGGTAATGTGAGTCCTCTGACTTTGTTCTTTTTCAGAATGATTTTGGCTCTTCTAGTTCCTTTCCGTAAGAACTTTAGAATCAGCTTGTTGATAGCTACAAAAGGCTTGCCAGGATTTTGACCTGGTTGCATGGGATCTACAGATCAAATGGGAGAGAATTAAACTGTCATTCTGAACATCCGTTTTTTAGGTTCAACTTCAATCCCTAGAAGAACTGGAATGAGTGGAGGCCTCAGCGGAGAAACTGCGAAGGCCAGTGACGCAAC
>PVJD01010880.1:0-50356 GCA_004026545.1 Mormoops blainvillei
GCAGCTGGGGTGACAGATACCCGGCCCTGCCTGCTGCCCTTCGGGGCCACGGCAGGGGTCACAACGGCCCCCAGTCCCAGCCCCCAGGCCCGCAGTGGCCCCCCAGCAGCTCCCGCAGTCATCGGGGTCCGGCCGCCACAGCCCTGCTACTGACAGCAGCACTTCTCTCTGTCCCTTCTGCCGACTTGGGACCGCCACACCTTTTTCCGTCCCCCGTGTCGCCTCGCCATACCCTGTCCTCGTGCAGCCACACTTCACAGCCGGTGCCTGCGACCCCGTCTCTCCCTCTATCCGAGTGCCTGCCCTGGGGTCGCCCACCCTTGGAGGTGACTTCAGGAGAGAGGGACTTCCGGTCATTCAGATGGACAGCTCCAGGGCGGACAATTCTTTCAAAATGTAGTCATGTTTTTACATTTTTTTCAGAAACAAACTAGTCAACCATACACCCCAGCCCAGCAGACAGCCATTTTCACGTTGCCCAGCACCCCCCATGCTGGGCCGTGTGTCAGCAGGGTGACGGGGCAGCATCGCGAGGGCCCCTCCATCTCTGTGTCCTCTTATTTCTCTGCTTATTCCAAGCACCGTCTCCCGTGTGCTGCCACCGCCCCCTGCTCTGCCTCCTGGTGTGGCCGCTGGGCCAGCTCCTGCCACTGCGGCTGCACTAAGGGTGTGTGTTCCTGGCCACTCACCTGCCTGAGCTGTCGGCCTCGAAGGCCTCCCTCTGGCCACATGACTGCACGCTGGCGTTCCTGAGCTCTCAGGCGCTTGAAGTCGGTGCCACGTTAGGTCACATTTCTTACGGATCCACAGCCCCTTCTGCCTTCCCTTCTAAACACAGAGTGTTTTGGCCAAAAACCCCCCTGATGAAGCATTGACGTTTGTCGGGCAAAGGCTTGCCGAGGTAACAGGCCGCAGCCTGGCCGCTCCTGCCCGGTGCTCATCTGAGCCTTTGGTTGGCCTGACGCGGTCCGTTTGCTCTGCCTGGCCATCTCGCCCTTCAGCCGACCCCATCCCGGTGTCCTCGCAGGTCTGGCCCGCAAGCTCTCCCTCTGTCCCGACCACAGCGAGCAGGGAGGTGAGTGTCTTCCCTGGCCTGTGGCCGTCCAGGGCCGGGAGCGGGAGCTGGCCCGCTCCTCTGCCTAGTGGCTTCGCTCCCACGCCTGCGGCGCCCTTTGGGGCCGGCGGGGGGCTAGGGCTGTGGGTTTCCTCCTTGTGCCATCCCCACGGACCCAGCCAGCCAGCGGGCTCCCGGGCTTCCCAGACACGTCAGGTCGCCAGTGAGGCCCTGGGTGGAAACTCTAGAGCCACGGAGGGAGCCTCCCTCTCCTTCGGGGTTGTCCCCCGGGCCTCCACCCTGCAGCGGGGGCTCGAGCCTGGCCGGCTCCACACCTCATCCCCGTCCGTTCTGTGTCGGTTGCTTTCTCATGGGCTCTCCCTGTATTCATGGCGACTCGGGGCCCAGTCACCCGGCACTGACCCCAGTGGGAGCCCCCTCAGGCAGGACGGGCCATTCTGCAGCCCCGACTCTCAGGGAACACACCTCGCCGTTCCATCAGGGCAGACGTGGTCCAGAGCAAGGTTGTTTCCCACTGAAACCCCTGGAAAATAATCTCTTTCAGAAGATTCTCAACACAAAGGCTCTTGCAGCACCTGTTTCCATCTGAACAGTCCACACATAGGTCTGACTGTTGCCCCAGTGCCGTAGGCAGCCACCTGCGACCAGCTCTCCAAGGCGCAGTGTCGCCCCGCCCCCCCGAAGGCGCCCGGCAGGTGCGGCTCGGGCTCCCTTTCAAAGTGGCTTCGTTTATGTTAAATTGTACGAAACGAGCCCTTTTCTCTGTTAATCTCACTACGTGGGCAAAAAATAAAGAGACGGGGCCTTGCCACTCCAGGCAGCGAGAGCAGCTTTGGCCTGTGACCGGGAGTCCGGGGGGCGCGTTCTCTGCAGGAAGCGGGTGTGCGTGGGGCCCCGCGGGCCCCCGGAGGCGGGGAGCAAGGAGTCCCGGTGGATGTTAGCGCTCAGCCGTTAGTGTTCTGTGAAGAGCTATGCTAGTGAGAAGTTCGAAGTGAAGGGAAAGTGGCTACAAAGGAGAAAGCTGGAAGCTGGCCTTACCTCCGCCCCCCGGCTCCAGAGAGGAAAGCGAAGCGGGCAGCAGGTGTCCCTGATGGTGACCAGGGGGCTTCCTTCAGAGGAGCCAAGGGCTGCCTGCCGTGCTGGGGTCGGTGGTGGGGGCAGGGCAGGAGGCCACACTGTTCTCTAGCTGGTCAGGGGGACGTGGCCTCAGTGCCACAGGGTGGGACAGCAGTGGGTCCCCGGAGCGTGCTCCCTCCTGCCATGACAGAGAGAGCCCAGGACGGGCCAGAGCCGCCCCGAGAGCGGCGTACAGATTGCCTGGCACCGTGTGTGTGTGGACGTGCCCGTCACCGTGGCTGGTTCCCAGCACCGGTCACTGCATGCAGCTGGGAAGCCATGGCACGAGGGTCTGAGCTGAGCGGTGGTGTGGGCAGCTGGGCGGCTGGGCGTCAGGGACACCTGAGCTGCCTGGAAGCCACTGCTCCTCACGAGGGCAGCGGGTCTGGGGCGTGACTTAGCAGGACTCGTGCCGGAAGCCGAAGGAGTGAGTCTGGGGCAGGTCCCCGCGGGCCTGGCCCATAGGGAGCACTTGCCCCCTCCCCCCACCCCACCCCGTCTCCTCTGACCCTTCGGGCAGCTGCCAAGTGTCCTGACTTGTGTCCTGACTTGTGTCCAGGTGACAAACAGAAGTTCAGGGGAAGCAGTGTGCCCCTGGGGAGTGTCTGGATGCGCCCTGCGCCCGGGTCCCGTAGTTCGCCGGCTGGGCTGCGGCCGCAGCGGTCAGAGCCCTGGGCGTGGCCGCCCGCAGAGCCAGGGCTCGAGGGTCAGAGCCGTCAGCTGCCAGCGCAGGGAGTGGGGCGGGGAGGCGGCAGCCGGTGCCTCCGTGGGGGGAGCCCAGAGCAGCGCTCCCCACCAACCAGGACGCCGAGCCGTCCCCCAACCGGAGAGCCGGCAGGAGGGCCATCCAGGGCAAGGGGGTGGGGACAGAGGTGCCGCACATGTCAGCGCTGTGCGGGACGTGATGGTTGGGAGTCTCCACTCGTTCGGGGTCACAGGGTTCACATCAGAGTTTTGATCTAATCACAGCGGGTGGTTCCATTCCTTCTGCTCATCACATCAGGAAGGGCTGTCGATCACGTCAGCCCTTTAGCACCTTGTGGTGACCAGACACGCCCCCCACCACGTCCGGAATCCAGGACAAGACGCAACTGGGAAGGTCTTGGGTGGGCAGGCGGCCTGAGGCTGCGCCCCCTCTCTGGGCAGCAGGGCCTTTCTTGGTGGGGCGGGGGCAGCACGGTCTTTTGTGCCTGAGCGGCCGTCCCACTTCCGCCTGAGAGGCGCCTTCCTCAGACGGGGCCTCGCCCCTGGCTGGTGTGGCAGGGCGGGCGCTGGCGCCGAGGGAAACTTGCCCCTCAACCAAGCGGGCGGGGGGGGCTTTCACTGGGCCTGAAAGGTTACTTCTCAAAAAAAGGAGCCATGGTAGCGGGCACAAGGGTTTCTGTCGCGTCTGCTCTGTGTGTTTAAAACATTTAAAATTAAATCTTGTTCTGAGTCAAGGAGCGGCCGTCCCTGGGCTGCCGTGCGGCTGTGGGAAGAGCTCCTGTCTCCTGCCCTGTGTCCATTCTGAGGTCGCCGGACCTGCTGGTTGTGGCCGGGCATGCCGGGGACGGCTCCGAACTGTGGCCCTGACCTGGAGACCCGACTTGGGGAGCCCTGGGAGCCCCAGCCAGAGCTCACATGGGATTGGGGACCCACCCACTGGGCCGGTGGAGTGTCTGCTCGGAACAAGCTACCACAGTGACACTGGTGTCTGTCTGTCTGTCCAGGAGCTGGAATGGTGGTGGACTGGGAGCAGGAGACCGGCCTCCTCATGAGCTCAGGGGACGTGCGCATCATACGCATCTGGGACACGGACCGCGAGGTGAAGGTGCAGGTAACCATTTGGTGCCCCCCGTCTGCCCTGGGCCCTCGCCAGCCGCCTGGTTAGACGAGAACCGGGGAGGCTGGCTCAGCTCCTGCTCCGGATCTAACACAGAAAGGGGGTGGGGCGGGCGCTGCAGCTGTGGCAGGAGTGAGCCCTCTGTCCCGCCTTCACGTCCTGCACTGGCGCCATCAGCCTCGTCGTGCCGCCTCTCCAGGGAAGTGCTGGCCGGGGCAGCCCTCCCTGCTTGGGCCTGAGGCCCCTGGTCGGACGGAGGCAGTGGGGCCGTATCCCAGGCCCCTCCTGCCTTTTAAGCCCGCGTGACGGCCGCCCCCCTGCCTGCAGCGTCCCTGCCAGTGCCAGTGCTGAGGGCGCAGCACGTCCTAGGCCGGGAGAGACCTCGCCCGTTATGGGCCGGGGCCCCCCGCCCACCCGTTCCTCCGGGGTCAGCCCTCCTGCCCTTCTCCTTCACTGCCACCCAGAGGCGCGACGGGGAGGCGGTTTATGGGCTCAGAGCTCCTGCTACCAGGGGCGTCCAACCTGTTGGCGTCTCCGGGCCACACGTTAAATACATTGCACCACGTAATCACAAAAAGAATCTCAGTGTTTTAAGCGAACACACGATTTCATGTTGGGCCACTTTGTAGCCCCCTGAGCCGCAGGCGACCCGCGGGCTGTGAGTCAGACACCCCACGCCTCTTCCCTGGGCTGATGAGTCGTCAGAGGGAGTCAACAGGGATTCCTTGCTGCCCAAAGTGATTATCTTTCCTTTCAGGAAAAAGGGAGATGCCAAAAAGTTTAATTGACACCGAAAGCCAATAGTTTGCAGACCAGGTTGCCAGCAACAATCTTGGGGACCGGGTCCTGGGCACTGTCCCCCTGGCCGGCCATTCATGCCTCCGGTGGGCCTGACTCGGGCTCTGGTGGCCCCTGCAGCTCCCTCAGGCTCCTGGGGCCTTCGACGGCTTCCCTGGTGGAGAGAAGGCACCGCTGTTGGCCCGGGGAGCAGGCTGCCAGGCACCTAGGGGGGTTAAACACCAGGGGTCCCACCGGCTGTCTGTGCTCTGCCCTAGGACATCCCAACAGGCGCTGACAGCTGCGTGACCAGCCTGTCCTGTGACTCCCACCGGTCTCTCATCGTCGCCGGCCTTGGCGACGGCTCTGTCCGCGTCTACGACAGAAGGATGGCTCTCAGCGAATGGTAATTCAGCCGAGCCTCCCTGCTGGGTGACCCCCAGATGCCGGGGCCGCATTTCTGCCAGGTCACGGGCCCAGATGAAGTGCGCCCCCAGGCCCCGCCCCCCAACGAGCCGTGGACGGCCGCGCGGGACGCCTGGGCAGGAGTCTGGACGGGTGCCGCCTCCCTGAGCTCAGTTCTCATGGGGAGAGCAGCTCTCCAAGGAGATGGCGTCAGGGAGCACACGCGTGGGCACCAGGTGGGGCGGGCACTGGTAGGCAGGTGGAGCTGGCGTCCAGCTGTTGGTCACTCCCCTGAGGCCACGTGGCTGGTAGGTGGCAGAGCACCATTACAACCCTGGCCCGGCGTCCCCTGAAACACAGCTGCCCCCGCGAGCCCCCCGCCCAGAGCCCTGACCCGCGCCCTCACTCCGTCCCGCAGCCGCGTCATGACGTACCGGGAGCACACGGCCTGGGTGGTGAAGGCCTGCCTGCAGCGGCGCCCCGAGGGCCGCATCGTGAGCGTGAGGTAACGGTGCCGGGCGCTCGCCAGGCGTTTGCTGGGAAAACGCTGCGTTCCCTTCACTTAAGACACGCGCTGGGCATTTAATAGCACGTCAGGGATGGCATTTCAGGGCAGTAGCCATCTTCTGCTCTGGGACTGGCCAGAAAGGGCAGGGGACACACCTGTCCTCACGCTGCACGCTGGAGCGCCTCGCCGTGGGCGCCGGGAGGTCTGCTTGGCGGGGGCGGGGGAGCAGGTGGGGGCGCCCCCCCCCCCAAGTACGTGGCTGCGGGGGTCCCTGTGTGCGCCACGGTCGTCTGCCCGTAAATCTGTTTCTGCAGCTGGTAAATCCTGTGCTGAGAGCAGCGAATTATTTATTTGCCCATTAAAGGGACAGCAAAATGTAATTTACCGCCACAGCCGCCATTTCTTCAAAGAGCTGCTCCCCCTCGTTTGTGACACAAAAACAGGGCGTCAGTTCTTGCAGCGACGCCCGCCAGGGCTGAGGGCAAGAGAGAGGCGGCCTCCGGGGACACGTGTGGCCTCCGGGCCTCGCTGCCCGCCCAGCCCTGCTGCATGGCATCCAGTCTCGGGGACAGGAAATGAAGTAGTCTCGTCTCCCCCCGCCCCCACCACACACGCCGCTGTTCCTGCGGCTGGCTCCCTGCGGAGGTCCCGGTGGCCGGGGTCACGGGGTGGGCACTCTGAGGGTCCAGGCGGCCCCCACATGCCTAGTCCCAGGGGCTGGCGTGCCCAGCCTCACGTCGCTGTGACCCCTCTCGGCAGTGTGAACGGAGACGTGCGCTTCTTCGACCCGCGGATGCCGGAGTCCGTGAGCACCATGCAGATTGTGAAGGGTCTCACGGCCCTCGACATCCACCCCCAGGCCAACCTGATCGCGTGGTAGGTGCCCGCCCGCCTCTCTCTCAGAGGACGTGGCACGGGGGGGTGAGGCGGAGCGGCATCGCCGGCCTGGCCCCGGCCGGGGGCTGGCTCACAGGTCCTCGTGGGAGGCCTCGCCCTCCCAACCCTGGGCAGGTGGGACAGGGCCTCCCCCGCCGGGGGCCACCCCGCCAACGAGAGGGTGCTGACGGCCCCCTTGCCCGCCCGCCCCGCCCCCACAGCGGCTCCATGAACCAGTTCACGGCCGTCTACAGCGGCAGCGGGGAACTCATCAACAGCATCAAGTACTACGACGGCTTCATGGGCCAGCGCGTCGGCGCCATCAGCTGCCTGGCCTTCCACCCATACTGGGTCTGTGTCCCCACCCCGGGCCGGGGGCGGGGGGGCGCGGGGTGTCCGGGGACCCGCGGCAGCGAGCCGGTGGGCTGCGGCCAGACTGCCCACCAACGCCTGCCCTGGGCCTCCTGGGTCCAGACCCGTGGCCCCCGACTGCCCTCACTCCCGAGGCAGCACCAAGTTCCCTGTCACTCGGGGAGGGGCGGCTGCAGAACGGGGGACACAGTGGCCCCTCGTCACCCTTGGAGAAATCTCCAGCCAGAAGCCTCCCGGGGACCCGCACGCGCCTACAGCGCAGCGCCCGTCCTTAGGGATGGGCGGGCCGCTTGGTCTCAGGCCGCTGTAGTTTAAACCAGGGCTCTGCCTGCCTGCCCTCGGGCCACGTGGGCTCCACCGGAGCCTGGCGTGCGGCTCTGCCGGAACGCGTGACATCAGGGGAGGGCCCCGAGAGAGGCTCGGGGACGGGGCAGCCTGTGGGTCCTGGCACCAGAGGGGCTGACGTGGCTGTGCCGAGGGCCGCGGCCGGGGGTCTCATCCCTCCTGCGCCTGCCTCTCGGGTGGAGGGAGCCGGGAGGTGGTGGGCGGCTTGCGCCCCTCCCCCGCGGCCACCCTCGGGCCTCTTGCGCCGGCCGCTGACCCGCCCGCCGCTCCCTCCGCAGCCGCACCTGGCCGTGGGCAGCAACGACTACTGCATGTCCGTGTACTCCGTGGAGAGGCGCGCCCGGTAGCGGCGCCCGCCCGCCAGGCCCAGAGCTCTGGCCCGGACCCAGCTGCTGAGGGCTCTAGGAGGCCACGCCGTCTGTCTGTCTGTCTCCGCTGCCACGCCGG
This sequence comes from Mormoops blainvillei, assembly GCA_004026545.1. Taxonomy (NCBI): domain Eukaryota; kingdom Metazoa; phylum Chordata; class Mammalia; order Chiroptera; family Mormoopidae; genus Mormoops; species Mormoops blainvillei. The sequence continues at coordinate 7,744 of PVJD01010880.1, forward strand.
GAAGGGGCTCCGCCGGAGTCCTGGGGTGTGGCGGCTGCTTCTCTGCCAGGACGCAGCTTCCAGGCCAAGGACCAGGCCGCCCCTCGCCCGCACCTTCCTGCCGTTTTTCTTCTGAGAGTTTTAACGGGAGAAACAAACTCGTTTTATTTTCCGAGTGACCCGGGGCATGAGCCCCACAGAGCTCCGAGGAGGGCGCCGACTTCTGCAGGGCTCGGCCGCCTGCGGGCCCCCGGGCCACCGCTGCCTGGCCCTGAGCACAGGGTGTGGCCCCAGCCTGGCCATGTCCGCCCGCTTGTGCGCTCACATGGACAGCTCCAGCAGGTGGGAGAGGCTGGGGGTCAGGACTGAGCGCAGGACACAGAGGAGCTGGCCCCCAGGCCTCCCGCCGACCCACCAGGGCTCACTTCAGCTCCCACCCCTGGCCCTCGTGCAGCTCCTCCCTGGAACAGCCTTGGATCCAAGCTCGGGCCCCTGTCACCACAGACCCCTTAGCAGGAGGGGCTTGTGGACAGGCGAGGCAGGTCTCAGTGACACCGCCACTGCCTGAGGCCACAGGCTCATTTCTGTTGAAAGGCTGCTCTTCCCGCCGGGTGCAGTGACAGCTGCCCAGTCCCGTGACCTTCCCCGCGTGTTTGCAGACTCAACACACCCACGCACGTGCACACGGGAGGCAGAGCCCCAACCCCGAGAGCATCGTGGCCGAGCGACCTCTGGGCCGTGGCCGCCGTCCCCACTCCGGTGCAACAGCAACACGGAGGAGTCCTCACCGGTCGCTGTAGCGTGTCTCTGCGCGTGCAGGTGCACTGGTGTGTGCGGACGTGTGTGCCAACGTGCATGTCTGTGGGCACATCAGGGAGCTCAGGCGACAGCCGAGCAGACGACTGGCCCAGGAGCACGTGCTGAGCTAGCGCAGGCACTAGGAGAGCCAAACGACCACAGCGACAGTATCTGAAAAGCGCGTTTCCCACTTTCCTGGGGAATCGGGACACGCAGAGCGAGACGGCTTAACTAGTTCTGCTAGCGAGAGGCGAGCAGCAGTGTGCACCTGACAGCGTGATGGAAGTTTCGGTCCCCTTGCACTGCAGGTGAGGGTTCCACCTCAGCCAAGGGCGTCACCGGCGGACAGAGCCCGGTGGGCAGTGCGGCCTGGGCGTGCCGGGCCGGAGTCTGTGCTGGGGAGGCGGGGCTGGGCGCGGGAAGTGGCCCTTCTGCCTGTGTGCTCCCAGTAGGAGATGGTTTTGCCACAAAATTCCCACTGCAGCTCTGTGACCTTCCACTGTGTTCTGGGTGAGAGAACCACACGGGGTCAGGAAGGCCACAGAAAGCCCTACGCCTCAGTACACAGCACCCAGCAGCTCTGCAGGGCGCTCCAGCCAGTGACCCCGGAACCTTCCAGAAGCTGAGCTCCCCCCAGCCCCGCCCCGCCGGATGCCAAGAGTATCTGACTCATGGGGCGGTGCCACCCCAGATTCCAGGCTTACACGCAATTCTTTTTGTTTTGAGACAAAACCATGACCTGTCCCAGTGAGGTCACTGCCCGCCGTGGTGTGACCACGGCTGCCACGTGGTGCAGTCTTCACACGTCTGATGCGAAAATTCAATCATGAAATTGACCCAGGCTTAAGAGCCTGACCTAAAGGTTTGTTTATCTCTATTTATTTTACCAGAATGACAAAACATGGATTGTAATGTGAATGTAAGAGCTCTGACCGACAATAAACTGCTAATAAACCTACGTGCAGAGGTGACGGCTGGTAGGCTTGTCTTTTACGAGAGTGGCACACCCGCCACACGGACGTGGGCCGCTCTGCACGGAGGAGTTGCCTTCACCCCGCTGGGTGGGCCGCGCTCTCGCTCCCCCTCAGCTGTCACTCGGCTGGGGACGCACGCCTGTCCTCCTCAGCAGGCCCAGCCCTGCAGCCCAGGGAAAGGCCCCAAGCTGGGGGTCAAACCTACGCAACGAAGGAGCCGCCCCACCCCACCCTGTGGCTGCGAGCCCCGGTTCCCATACCGCTTGTCGGTTTTTGTAGGTGACACGAATTCGTCGCTTCACAGTTAGAACTCGGACGCTAGCCTCACTGGGCCAGAGCTGAGGGGCCACGGGGCTGCCTACCTTCCACATGGAAGCACGAAGGGTACACCCGATTCCCGTCCTCTCCAGCTTCCAAAGCCACCCTCTTCCCAGGGCTCGGGAACCCCAGCCCCATCCGTCCTCACAGCCGGCAAGTGTGCCACGTCTCTGACCCCAGCCGGGACAGGTGTCCTGCGTCAGGCACATCCCCTACCCGCCCTGCTGTCCCCGTGTTGTTTCTGGAAAGGCTTCTGTTTCCGCAACAGATGGGACCCCACGAAGCCCTGCAGCACCTGTGGGGGTCCCAGTCGCGCACACGGGAGGCCAGGGGTCCCAGTTGTTTCGCACCTCGGGGCTGTGGCTTCCTGGAGGCCGCCTGGGGACAGGCTCTTGTCCTGCCCCTGCGACAGGAAACGGGGACTCAGGCACCCTGACCCCAGGAAATGGCTGTACCCACCAGCAGTCCCAAGGGGACCTGGGCACCAGCAAAGATAGGAGAGGACTCAGGAGGCACCAGACAGGGCCCTCGGGGCGGACAGGAGCTGTCCTGGCCGAGGGACAGGAGCAGCCAGCAGCAGGGCATGCGGGGGCCAGAGAGAGGCTGGGTGGGCCGTGACCAGGGGCCCTGGCGAGGGAGGGGCTCGGACTGGGGACCTGCATGGCCGCCCTGGGGGCTGAGACGTGCTCTGTCCCCGCGCTTGGTGTGGGGGGCGACGTCGGGTCACTGCCTACCCTCCCAAGCCGCCCGTGGAGTGGCCGCGCCTCGGTGGCCCATGGGTGCCTGCTGGGGGTTGGGGTGGGGAGCCGTCACCATGAAAACCAGGGGTCTCGATTGGCCGGAGCCCCCGAATTAACGAATTAAATTTGGTTTGTCTTGAAGACACACAGCAGCCACACGACCCACTTCAGCGGGGAGAGGAACGTTCTTCCCGGCGGCACCAGCTTTTCTCTCACCAGGACTTGAGTACAAATTGACAGCTCATACAAACAAAAAACACATGTGGCGGGAGCTGGCTGCGGAGGGCTGCCCAGGCCCGGCCCCACGTGCACCGCTGGCTGGCCCTGCGTCACCACAGAAGACTCAGGCACGAGGCAGCCGCCCCTCGTGGCCTGGCAAGGAGCCAGGGCAGCCAAGGGGAGGGGAAGGGAGCACCTGCAGGGCTGGTCTCCCGGGGGTCCTGCTTGGCAGGCTCTGCCTGTCGGTTGGTCACCTGGGACCACCCCGTTTGGCACGTGGGGCTCCAAGTCTCTCGTCGGTCATTTGCATCAGCACAGCTCCCGGGACGTCAGGTCCAGGAGGTGCTGAGATTTACAGGCCAGGGGTCACCGCCTGCGGACCTCCGCCCCGCCCAGGGAACAACCTGCGGCCTGATGTCAGTGCTCTGCTGGGCACTGGAATCACAGGGACCGCGGCCTGCGCGAGGAAGGGCGGGGGCCCCTGTTCTGGCGGGCGGCTGGCCTGGGGGGCCAGGGTGGGGCTGCGGGGAGAGTCCAGGTTTCTGTCTGTCGGCAGGTCCTGAGCAGGAGTAAGGCCAGGACTCAGGAGCTGCCAGGCGTCCAGGCCCAGAGACGTCTCGGACGGGGCAGCCCAGGGCCCTGCGCCGCCGTGGGCATCAGGCCCTGAGCGCACGAGCTCTGCAGGACACGCACAGTGAGCGGGCAGCCCTGGGGGAGCCCTCCAGCTGGCAGCCACGGGCCACGGTGGGACAGGGTCCCACTGGGGCAGCGAAGCCACTTCTGAGCACGTAGTTTGGGGTGGGTCGTAACAGTGTCTGTGGCTGCACAACAAGGGGTCCGGCGGCGGATGGACGGACGGACGGATGGGTGAGTGGGTGAACAGATGGAGAACTTTCTCCAGCTGAGGTAGATTCGTGGCCGATCCTCCTGCTTGTATCCTGGTCCTACCCCCGCCCCACCTGGTCTTCTCAGACCCACCTTCCTGCAAGGACCCCCAGGGGCCACTGCCTGCCGGTGCCGGAGTGCTGGGTGCCTCGGCCGTCAGCCTGTCCTGCAGCGCCACCGCGTGGCCATCTTGGGGATTGCCACAGCCTAGCCAAGTGTCCAAGCTTCCAGAAGGAGGGGGACGCAGCCTCTCCCAGGTCCCTTGTCCCTTGTGCTCTCAAGACCCCAAAAGATATGTCTTAACCCTTAACCCTCTGCAGCCCGGCATCTCCACTTGGCTGGGTCCCCTAAGAGTCACTGGCAGGCCAAGCCTCCCCTGCAGGTTATACGAAATGTTGATCTTACGGTGTTAGAGGTTGAAGTGGGATCCCCCCAAATTCCTGTGGAAATTCTAACCCGCAGCACCTCAGAATGTGACATTCCTTGGAGAGAGGGTCAAAATGAGGTCATACGGGTGGACCCTAGTCCAATATGACTGTCCTCATGAGAAGGGGACATGTGGACAGTCACGCACCCAGGGAGACAGCCCGTGAAGACTGAGACAGGCATGGGATGGCACTTCCACACACCGAGGGGCCCCAGAGAGTGCCAGCAAACCCCCGGCAGCCGGAGAGGGGCCTGGGGCAGCCCAGCAGGGCCAGCCCCACCCACATCTTGATCCCTGACTGGCAGCCTGCAGACTAAGACAATGCAGTGTTCAAGCTGCCCGGCCTGTGGTCATTTGTCACAGCCGCCCAAGAACAACGTAGTCTGTGAAAACCAGGGGATGGAGCTCCAGGCGGACTGTGGCAAAACACTCTACTGCAGTGGCCCGGGAGTGTCTCCTGAAAGCCAGGCTCCGGCAGCCTAAGAACCAGGCACAGAGCAAGGCGTAGGGGGCTGCAGTGGGCCGGTGATTTCTAGGCGCGCTGGGCAGACTGCATGTTTGAATGACAGGCCAAGGCTTTAAGTTCTCAGTTCAAGGTGGAGTCAGAAAGAAAGCAAGCAAGACTACTTTAAAGAAAATCCTGCATCTGGAAACCATTCTCCGCATTTTCTTTTGTTTGTTTCATTTTATTTTTTAATTTAATTTTTTAGAGGGGAAGGGAGGAAGAGGGAAACATCCATGTGTGGTTGCCTCTCACATGCCCCCTACTGGGGGACCTGGCCCACAACCCAGGCCTGCACCCTGACTGAGGAATCGAACCTGTGACCCCTTGGGCTTGCAGGCCGGCGCTCAATCCACTGAACTACACCAGCCGGGGCTCATTCCCCACGTTTTATCCTGCAGCTGTAGAATTTCAAGGTCGGTTGAATTCTCAGCCTCCCCAGGTCGGAGAGCTTGCGTGTGAAAGAGTCACAATGGAGAGCTGAGTGGACTGACGTTGACTCCTGATCCCACTGGCCCCCCTAAGCCCTGCCTGCCAGTGGCCCACTCCTGTGAGGGCCACACCTGAGGCCCTTACCTGCTGAGGAAAGGCGGACGCACCCACCACCCTGCGAGCCCCCGTGACCCCCAGACCCTGCTGTAGTGACATCCTAGCTGAATCAGTCACACCCCAGGAACACTGGGTTTTGCTCGCTCACACAGGGGCCTCATGGAGGGACACACGGGTGCCCGGGGTGGCACGGAAAAGCAGACACGGAAAAGCAGACTGGTCTGTGGGGACTGGGGCCACAGACCAGTGCGTGGCCCCAGCCCCCAGCCCGAAGGTTTGCTTTCGTCTGTGAGAAGTCTTGCACTTTGCTTCTTTGTTGGTGGAAACTTGGATGTAACACGGCCCTGCTGGACTGCCAGACATCCCTCGGGCTGGCGTCCCGAAAGACTCCAGGGCTCAGGGAGAGACACGTGCAGCCCGAACGTATCAGGCGTGAGACCCCGCGGTGTCTATGAAGCACAGCCCTGCCCGGTGTCCTGAAAAACCCCTGGTCTGCGGGCCAGAAATGATGGTAGAGTTGCTGCCACCAAAGTCAGGCCCCAGATTTGTCCTGGGGACAAGAAGGAACTCGGCCCAGAGATCAGCTGGCCAAGGCTGCTGAGCAGTAGTCCAGCGGAGGGTGCCGGGGGGTCTTGGGCGGTGGCTAGTTGGTCAAGTGTCCCCAGAACCGAGGAAGATAGAGAGTCACGACCTGTCGCCCAGTGTGCAGCGAGCAGAGGGGAGGGGTCCCCTGTGGTGGGTTCTAGGCGTCAGGTTTCTGCGACCTCCCCCCCGACCCCCCACCCCGGGCCCGCGGCCTCCCCCAGGTGCCTGAGCCACTGCTGCTGTTACCTCCTTCCCGGGAACAATCGGCCACCAGCTACCGTGCTCACCAACCTGCAGTTTAGGCCGCGTCAGCACACGCGGCACTTCTCTGGTCCCTGTGAAGGAGCTGGTCACCCGGCTGCTGGGGGACCGAGGTGGCGCAGTCTCAGGGCCAGCAGGGCCTCCCCGGGGCTGCTGGGTCCTCTGACCTGGTGGCTGAGCTCCCAAGATACTAGCCGTGCAGCCGTTCGTGGTCTGGCCTCGAAGTCACGCTGTGCGCCCGGTTCACTTGCAAGGATCCCACCCGAGTCGACTGGGACTCTCAGTCCGTCTGCGCCACGGGCACGTCCTGGAAGCGCTCAGGGCGCCCACTACCTGTAACCTCGCGGGCCCCACCGCGGCTTACGGCGCCACTTCTCTGTGCGGTGCCCAGGGGGCGCTCTTGCGCGGGCCGGCGCCGGGGCCGTTCGCGTTCTGCGGAGCCTGGCCCCGCGCGGCCGCCGTAGGGGGCGGGGCTGCAGACGGAGTTTGCGGGGCGACGGGGCGACAGGGTTCGGCCGGCCGGCGGGCGGGGGCCGCCGGGGGCGCGGGGGGCGCGGGGGCGCGGGCTGGGCGCCATGGGCAACCTGTTTGGCCGCAAGAAGCAGAGCCGCGTCACCGAGCAGGACAAGGCCATCCTGGTGAGACGTCCGTCTGCGGCCCGGCCCCGGGGGGAAGTGTCGCTCGGTTTCGTGGTCGCGCTTTGTCCGCGCACGAGCCCACGCTCGCGGGGCGGCTCCCCAGCGCGGGCCCCGCGGGGCTGCCCGGGGACGCGGCCCGAGTCCGCAGCCACGCGTGCAGCGGGCCCGGGGGCGAGGCCGCGGGGCGGGGGGCCGTCCGTGACGCCCGCTCTCTGCCCCGGAGCTGGGGGCTTAAAGAGAACGGGGCCCGCCCGCGACCGGCCGAATGCCACCGGGCTCAGGACGGGCTCAGGACGGGCTCACGTCCGCCGTGGCCGCCCTCGCTCTGTCTGCGGAGGCCGGTGCCGTCCCCGAGGCGCCGGCCGCCGCCGCCGCCGCCGCCCGGCCCAGCGTTTCCGGGGCGAGGCTGGGCCGCCCGTTGCCATGGTGACGACGCTGCGGCCCGGACTCCCAGGGCGCTCCCGGGTACAAGTTCGTTTCTGCGGAAAGAGCCGTGTGTTGCGTTCCGTGAAACGCTGCGTCCAGAATCATCCGGTTTCGTTGCGAGAAAAACGTGTCAGGAGGGAGAGTGCAAAGTGAGGGCAGAGTTGACGTTTCCTCTCGTTCGCCGAATTTCCCGCGGCAGGATTTACTCAGAGATAAATGAGTCCAAGTGCCAGGTAGTTTCCCTCCTTGGTGCCTGAAACCGTAGGTCACGAAAGGCTGTGCCCCGAAGTTCCCCAGAGGCAGCAGCGGCCAGGGCCGAGGCTGCAGCAGAGAAGCGGGCGGCGTGGGGCCCCTGGTGGGGACGGGCGCTGAGCCGGCGGGGCGGGGTCCCGAGGGACAGGGGGGCCCTGCCCGGCGCTGCCCGCAGCTGTGCCAGGCCTCCGCCCTTTGCCCGCCGCCCTTTGCCCTCCAAGCTTTGCTTCCCTGCTGACCAGGCCTCTGGCAGAGCGGGAATCCCCTAAGGTCGTTCCCTTCTCCCAAGACCCGCCTCTGGGTTTCTGCTGAAGGAAACCTTCCGCTTGCCAAGCATCCACCTTGTTGGGACCCTAACAGGGACAATGCGACCTGCACACGATTTGCAAATTATTGCCTCAGGTCTTTCTAGGACTCGAGGCCCGTGCCCGTCCTGTGGCTCTGCCCCTCTGCCGAGGCCCCGGTGGCGACACAGCCCCCCCGGGATAATGGCCCCGGGGCAGGGGCGGGCGCTCCCACCCCCGCCAGGGAGGAAAAGCAGCCGGTGCTGGGAAGACGAGGCACCTCTCACTGGAGCGCCAAGGCCCTGGGCCGACCGCAGGCCGCGCGCCCTGCCGGGGAGGCACTGCAGGGAGGTCGGGGGGCCCTGCGGAGCCCACCCTTTCAAGCAGGGCCACCGGTCATCATCTCTCGTCACCGTGACGAGTCTTGAAAGCGTGCGTCCCCCACTGACGCTCGGGGAGGCCCACCCGAAAGATGCAGTCTGGTGGGGGCGGGGCACCCGCCGTCTGCAGGTGCTTTCCCGCGTCACCTGCTGCCATGGCCGTGGGGAGAAGCACCAGTGCCTGAGGCAGGAAGGGGCTGGTTCAAATGCAGGGATGACCCTGCGTCCTTCCAGGGACAGTACGCAAGACCGCCATCTGAATGGCCGTCTGGGGTCCACACGGACATGTGACAGGTGACACGAGCAGGGGCGCTAAACGGACAATACAGAAATGGCAGGAGCCCACAGAGGAGCGGAGCCAGGAGGCAGGCCGCTGCTGGGGCGGGAGGGTGGCTGGACCTTCGAGGCATCGCTGGTCCCCCAGCTGGGTGCCTGGGCCACCTCCCAGTTCCGACAGCCAGGAATGTCCCTGGACACGGCCGCATGTCCCCCGGGAGGCAGCGAGTACGGAACCAGGGGGACGGTTAGGGCTGCCTGGCAAGGGCCGGGCACAGCGTCGGCCCGGGGTTAACGCGGGACCTGCTCTCCGCAGCAACTGAAGCAGCAGCGGGACAAGCTGAGGCAGTACCAGAAAAGGGTCACGCAGGGGCTGGAGCGCGAGCGGGAGGTGGCCCGGCAGCTGCTGCGCGAGGGCAAGAAGGAGTGAGTGCGGGTGTGCCAGCGGGCGGCGGGTGGGGGTAGGGGGGCGGGGGCCCCGGGTCACGGCGCGCTCCCTCTGCAGGCGGGCCAAGCTGCTGCTCAAGAAGAAGCGGTACCGGGAGCAGCTGCTGGACAAGACGGAGAGCCAGGTCGCCAGCCTGGAGGCCATGGTAGGCTGCGGGGGCCAAGACGGCCTTCCCTTGCTTGGATCCTCAGCCGTGGTGCGGGCTGGAGAGGACAAGGGGGACGGCACGGGGTGGTCCGTCCCAAGGGGGAAGAGCTTGGTCCGCAGTGGCATTGTCCTCCGTCCCGTTGTAGGACTGGGAGAGGTGAGGGGGTCCCCTGACTTTGTCTGGTCTGGTCTGGCTTCCTCCTCAGGTCCAGAGCATCGAGTTCACCCAGATCGAAATGAAGGTGCTCGAGGGGCTGCAGTTCGGGAACGAGTGTCTGAACAAGATGCACCAGGTGGGTCCTCCGGGGGCCGGCCCCACACAGCGCCCCTGAGGCCGCACCTGCCCCCGGGCTGTCGGCCAGGAGTGTTTGTGCCAGATGGGAGGCGGGAAAACCTGTCACTACTCAGAGAGGCTTACAGTCTAGCAGGACAGGCAGACTCGGGTGTTGACCTGAGAACAAGGTGATGGACAAAACCTGTAGATCAGGTCCACAGACGCTGACGTGATCACAGGGAAAGTTTGGTTTTGGTGAGGGAGGGGTGTGGAGCTAATCTGGAGGGCTTCTTGGAGGAGGTGAACACAGCCTCGTCTCAGAAGCCCATGGAGGTGGCAGGTGAAAGGAGGCTGAGGCCCAGAGAGGCTGGACCGAAGCCCTAAGTGGGGGGTGGGGAGGGCTTGGCTGCTTGACCGAGTGGCGGGCTCGGCGTGCACTTGCCGGTCCAGCAAAGGGCTGCTTTGAACTTGCCTAAAACAAACCAAGTCGGCTGCCCAGAGAAAACGGCTTCCATTTTTCTCTTACTTTTACTTGAAACTGCTGGAGTAGATCTGGGTGTCAGAAGGTCTGGGGACAAGGGCCGGTCGAGGCCTCTGGAGAGGCCGGTCTGACCGCTTCTGGCCTCTGTGGTCAGGCCCCGCCTGGGACAAACATGACTGGCGACGGGCCCTGTCCTGCTGGCCTGGCTTCACTGGAGCAGAGTCCAAGCGAGGCCGCGCGCCCTGGCAGCCAGGCGGCCTTCATGCTAGGGCTCTCGTGAGGCCTCACTGATGAGACTGAAGAACTTCCCACTGGCCCGTTTAGGTGATGTCCATAGAGGAAGTGGAGCGGATACTGGATGAGACCCAGGAGGCCGTGGAGTACCAGCGGGTAGGCGCCGCCCTGTTCTTGGGGCCCACCTTTCGCCAGCGGGCGAGGGCAGGCGCCACATTGGTGGATGCCCAAGGGCCACCCTGGAGGGTCACGCCTGCCCCTGCCTTGTGGTGGCCCTCTCTTCTCACACGAAGGGACCTGAGTCAGGGTGCCCCCTCCACAAGAGGCTCCCCACCCCCCGGCCCCACCACACGCCTCACCTCGGCCCCTTCTCTTACAGCAAATAGATGAGCTGTTGGCAGGAAGCTTCACTCAGGAGGACGAAGACGCCATCTTGGAGGAGCTGAATGCAATCACTCAGGTGGCGGGACCCCCGGGACTGAGCTCGGCCACTGGGGCGGCGGGACCCCCGGGACTGAGTTCGGCCGCTGGGGCGGCGGGACCCCCAGGACTGAGCTCAGGCAGCGGGCCTATCCCAGTGCTTCTGCTGTCCCGGAGGCGTCTGGGACAGAGCAGGGTGCCAACCCCCGTAGCCCCTCGGCCCCCTCCTCCCAGTGGACAGGGGTGTGGCTTTTGATCAGTTGGATCTTTCCCGTGCGGCCGGCCACTCTGTCATGCCCGGAGCTGGCACACGTTGGTCCCTCAGGCCTCTAACAGGCTGGACTGTCGTGTCCAGGCCTGGAGGCCTGTGTTTGCTCCATGACAGGGGAGCCTCTGTCTCTGGGCCCTTCCCCAGTGTGCGCCTGGCCCGCACTACCCGTCTCCCACGCCGCCCTGCTGGCTGTCCCGAGGTGGGGGGTAGGGGGGCTTTAGCACTGCTGCTCACCCTGGGTGGTCCACATGCACCCACCTGCTGGTTTACTTCCTGCCCCCCCAGATGCCAGCACCCCGGCACTCGCTGGGACAGCCAGCCCCACCACATAACAGACCCGGGCACCCACAGTCCTGGCACGGCCCAGACTCTGAACTGGGATGTCAGGAAGCCCCTTGGAGACCCAGTGTTGAGGGAGGGCACCCTTTACTTGTCTCAGCACTGCCAGGGGCTAGAGAGGATCCGCTCGGGCTGTGGAGCGGGGGCATTCTCGTGCGTTCTAAATCTAGCCGAGGGCAGATCTCTGGGTCATGTCTCATGGCCCTTCCCTCCGTCTCTTACAGGAACAAATCGAGCTCCCAGATGTCCCTTCAGAGGCCCTTCCCGAAAAGAAGCCAGGTACTCTCCATTCTGTCCTCTGGGAAACAGCGACTTCTCGAATAGAGCAAGCACCCTGGCCCGGGGCCCTGCCTGCTCCCCAGCTCAGGGCGAGCTGCTGGCCCAGCTCGGGGAGCACCGAGCCCCACCTTGGGGTGTATAACCTCGGAAGAGTTGACCCCCGTTGGGAGAGTTGTGGCCTGAAGGTGGGAGCCGGAAAAGGCCGGGTCAGCCACGCAGGCTGTCCCGGGCCAGCGTCCTCGCAGGTCCCGGCCCTGGGCCGACCGCCCCGGCAGCCTCGCCTAGCAGGCCTCCAGAGCCCTCCGCCGGCCCTGGCGCGTCTGCTCAGCTCTGTCTTTGCTGCTGGCTCGCCACTCCTCGGCGCTCCGGCCTGCTCTGCAGGCCGTGGGGCGGCTGGCCCCAGGAGAGCTGCACAGGCTCTTCCCGGCGCTCTAAGCCCTGGGACCTGGCTCCTTGCTGCCCCTTGTTCTCCCCTGGGAGTTTCTCCTGGGACGTGTTCTCTGCGTGACAAACATCTCTTTGTTTCCCCCACAGAGAAGGCCCCCATCAAGGCCGGGCCCAGGCCGGCGGACCTGGTGGCAGCCTCCTAACTCGGTCTCCTCGCGTGGGACTGGCAGGGACTCCCCAGGGACTGGGGCCGCAGGGAGCTTGAGTGTGCGGCCAGCGCCCAGGAGGCCGGGACTGGGCCAGGCCGCGGAGCTGCCAGTGCGGCGCACACAGGGCTCGGGCCAGGCTGACTCCGGGGGCCTTGCCTGGTCAAGGGACTGAATGGCCCCATTCAAACCCTCCGGCCAAACGCGGCTTCTGAGGCTGTGGCTCTGGCCCTCCGCGCCTGGTGCTGGCCACACTTCTGGCCCTGGCCCTGCGAGGCGCCGTGGGCTACTCTCTTCGGCCGGAAGCCACGGCGAACCCGGCCCCACCCTGCCCTCTTGCTCCCGCTGCCCCCACTCGCTGGCGGGCGCTTCAGCCAAGGGGCACCTACCTTGGCCAGGTTCCCGACATGCCCCGTTGCCATGTGCTTCCGGGGGGGGGAAGCCTCTCCATGCTTCTGTCTGCATCTGGTGTGGGGTCTGGGGGGGCGTCCCTGCTGGATGACTCCAGGAACCCCGCCCACCCCTCGTCACTGGTGGGTCCTGTGGGGCTCCCGGAGGCACTGACTGGACCCTTGTGTCCATGGGACTCCCTGTAGCTGGAGCTTGGAACCCACAGGGACCCGGGGCCTGCCAACCTGCCAGCTCCACGTGTTGGCTGCCAAGAACAAGCTGGGGGTTGGACGTCACGTTCCTGGTTCATAGTTCACTCTGGAATCGGTCTTGCTGGGGTGTCGCTCCCAATGGGAACAGAAGAAACCTGCCCAGCCCCCGAAACAGGTCACCCCCATTAAAGTTGATCCTGCACACCTGCCGCCGTGTGGACTCGGGTCTGGGAGCACCGGGGAGGTTAGAGGGCCCCCCCAGTTGTCTGTTGACCCTGTGGGCACCAACTCGAGGGCGCCAGTCGGTAGCACCACAGCGGGGCTGGGGGCAGGTGGAGGTTCTTGTTCTGCTGGCAATGGGCCCCGGGGTCCACCTCTGGGCAGCTGCCCCCAGCCAGGTGCAGGGCCGTGCTCTGGCCCCACTTGCTGTGCGAGTGACACTGGTGGCCTTTCCTTATTCAAGAGGTCTTGTGCGGCTCCTGCAGCTGGTGGCCCGACCGCAGACCCTCACAGTGAGGGCAAGTGCCCTGCGGGGGCTGGTGTGGAGTCCCAATGCCCTAGTGAGCAAGCAGGCGGTGGTGAGGAGGGAGGGGCATCCCACCTAATGTGCCTGGGCTGGGGTTCTTGGACAGGAGCTGGACACCTGGGCTTGCAGGGGTTGGGGATCTGCTGTGTGCGAAGGGACCCTCGGCAGGTGCAGCGCACGCCTCCACCAGCTGGGGGCTCTGCTGACCCGTCTCGGGATTTGGCCAACACCACCGTCACAGTGCCAGCCTGGCTGCTGGGCCCCTCCTGCTCCCGTTTTTGGTAACATGCTGCCATCTGTCCCCAGGACTCCCAAGGGTAGTTCTCACCTAAAAGGAAGAGTTGGCCCGGGCATCCTCTCTGTCTGCAGCCGGGCTTCTGGGCCTGGGGAGCGTGTGGAGGGGATGTAGGGCCTGCTATGGGGGCAGCACAGACCATGGCTCAGCTGTTCCGGGCCCCTGCCAGCAGGTTGGGCCCCTGCCTCCCCAGGACCATGGGGCTCGGGGCAGCGCCCCCACCGAGGGCCTGAGGAAACCCTGCTCCCTGCAGCAGCGCGGGGCGGGGGGGGGGGCACCCTCGTCTCCTGGAACCGCAGGAGCCCTGGCCTCCCTCCAGCCAGGTGGGCGCTAGCATCCCATCACACAGCCTTCTTCCTGCGGGTCCATCCCGGACCCGGGAAGGCTCTGACCTGACCCCAGGGGGCCTCCGGCTGACTCCGGGCTCGGGCCTTGGATGCCACCTGGCTGGCCAGCCCCATGTGCGTACGTGTGCGTGCGCCCCTTCTGCCAGGCAGGCTCCTGAGTTCTGAACGCTGTTCCTGAAACAGCAGCCCGAGAGCCCGACCCTACTTCCCGCTCCCCCTGGGGCCGAGGACGCCCAGCCCTCATGAGTCAGAATTCCGTGCAAACCTGGTGGCAGGGCTAGAGTCCTGGGGACGTGGGGACGTGGAGGAGGAGTGGGCCTGAGAGCAGGACCCATGCCCCAGTGCTGGAGAGGCTTAAAGGGGGACCTGTTGGGCCATCCGGCCACAGGCACAGACCTGGGGCCCCAAAAGGATAGGTGGGGAATGGTGGAGGATGCGCCCTGGGCAGGATGGAAGGGTGGCACTATGCCACAGGCTGGGGGCTGCGTCCAGGGCCTGCCTGTGTATGCTGGGTGAGGAGCAGATGCCTGGCATGGATGGGCAGTGGTGGGACGGCACTGGGGCTTCTGGTGGCACTGGCTCCCCCTCTGCAGGAGCGGCCCAGAGCTGGGTTGCCGTCACACCCCAAACTTGGGAGGGGGGCTGCGTGGGGTGAGGGCAGTGGGTCAGAGGCATGTCCTGGAGGGAGCTGGCCTCACGGCCACACCTGGTCAGGGGCCTCCCCCGTGGACACCTGCACCCCTCTGCCAGGGACAGCTGCGTGGCTTGGCCCAGCCCTGGCCCTTCAGTGGACCTGGGCCCTTCCAGCCCTGTGCTCGGGGATCTCAGGACATGGGAGCACCCCAGACTTCTCTTCCTAGGAACATGTTATCCACCCCCCTGCCACCGTCATCTTTCCTCGAGGACCATACAAACAACCTAGCCTCTCTCTGGCAACCGCATGTGGGCAAGACCTCACACGGGGGACCTCAGGGGCCTCCAGGGCCCCTCCCACCACCTGTGATCTTGTCCCCGCAGGTCTGAGAGCATGGTCTCTCCAGCCTGCACCAGAGGGAAGCACGAGCTTGTCCAGGGCAGCAGTTTTGGGGCGTGAGCCACACTGACCTCTGCTCTTTTGTGGGGAGGCTCACCGAGGAAGCAGAGGCTCTGGAATGAATACAGTAAGAGCAGAGCTCCTGGGCGTCATTCTGGGGGCATCCGGGGTGGGGGACGACGGCTTTGCTTTCCTGACTATCCTGAGACACAGTCCCATGACATCCAGCTCGCCCACTGAGAGCCCCTGTCTGTGCGTCACAGGCGCTGCCCCCGTCTCCATAGTCCATGGGACAGTCCCCTCGCCCACAGGAAGCTGTGCCCGCCCCTGCCTGCTTCCTGCTCGGGGTCTGCCTGTTTCGCACTTGGGCGCGGGCTCACACAGCAGCCTCCCGCTCACGTGCTGTGTGTCTGAGGTCCGTCTGTGTCGTTGAGAGTGTCAGCATTCTGCTGGGTCCCGTGGCTGCGTTCAGGCCACTGCACCAGGGGCCACGCCCGCCCATGCCCACGGACGCTGGAGTTCCCGTTTGCTGACCAGGAGCAATGCCTCTGCGAACACTTCCGTGCGAGTCTCCGTGTGGGCAGGTCCTCACTTCTCCTGGGTGTGAACTTAGGAGCAGACTCGCGGGGTCGCGTGGAGATGTGATGTCCGGCCGTCTGAGGAGCTACCAGACTGTTGTCCCGGCGGCTGCACCATAGGACCTTCCCGCCTGCTGCCTGTGACGCTCCTCACGCTCTGTGTCCCGGCCAACACAAGCTGCCCTGGGACTTGACTCTGGCCATCCAGTGGCCTGGTGGGTTTCCCGAGTGGCCAGTGAAGTTGGGCTTATGAAGACACGTTCGCGTGTCTTTCAAGAAATGTTCAGCTCCTCTGCCCACTTTTAAATTGGGTTAGTTGTCATTTTATTATTGAGTTTTAAGAGCTTTTTATATATCTGGGTATTAGACCTCTTCTAATCAGGTACAGATTTGCAAAAAAAACATTTCCCAGGCTGCTTCAAAGTGTCCTTTGGAGAACAAGCGTTTTTAATTAGGAAGAAGTCCAGTTTATTTCTTTTGCCGCTCGTGCTTTGGGTATCATTTCTAAGAAGTCATTGCCTAATCTGGGGTCATAAAGATTTATTTATTTGTTTTCCTTGAGGAGTTTTATAACTTCAGCTCTTGCGTTGGGTTTCGGACCCATTTCACATCAGGTTTTGGACGTGCTGTGACCTTGGGGTCCAGCAACATTTTTCGCACGTGACGTCCGGCTGTCCGGCACCATTTGTGGAAAAGACTGTTGTTTCCTCCGCCGCACCCTTGGCGCCTTGTTGAAAACCAGGCGGCCGTCAGCGTGAGCGTTCGCCCCTGACTCGACCCTGTCCCGTTTATCTAGACGTCTGTCCTTACGCACTGATTGCGGCTGCGTGGGAAGCTGTGAAATCAGGAAGTGCGAGTCCTGTTGCTCATTTTCAAGGTTGTTTTGGCTGTTCTGAGTCCCCTGAATTTTCCTGTGAATTTCGGGAGGATCAGCTCATAATTTCTGAAAAGAAGCCGGCTGGGGTTCCGAGAGGGGCGCCGTGGGCTGCGGGTCAGTTAGGGGCTTGGCATGGCGGTGCTGTTTACGCTTCCAATCCCAGTGGACACTTGTTCGGGTCGCCTTTCAACAAAATTCTGTAGTTTTCAGAGTGTACGTTTTGTACTTCTTTTGCTAAATTTATCACTGAGGATTTTATTCTTTTTGATGCTATTTTAATGGGATTTTTTTCTTAATTT
The DNA here is from genome assembly GCA_004026545.1 of Mormoops blainvillei. Taxonomy (NCBI): domain Eukaryota; kingdom Metazoa; phylum Chordata; class Mammalia; order Chiroptera; family Mormoopidae; genus Mormoops; species Mormoops blainvillei. The sequence goes on from PVJD01010880.1 coordinate 24,280, forward strand.
CGACTTCTGATTATACATTGCAAGTATAACGTATACTTACACATTGTACAGGGGCCTCTGGCTGCCGCGGGCTGTGGGTCAACTGGGACGCAGCGGCCAGTCCTCCGGTGGCCCGAGGCCCATCAGTGGGAAGTCTTCCTGAGGGGAGGCGGCGGTGCCTCACTGGCGTGTACTTACAGCACTGTCCCTGAGTCGGCAGCAGAAGCTGACATTATGTCAGAATCATCTGCTTAAGAAATCGCAAAACCCAGGGGGAGGGGCCGAGACCCATGGGACCGTCCACAGTGGCGTGCCGGCCTCCTGGGTGCTGATCCGCTCCTGTAACAGACGCCCCAAATTGTGGGAAGGGAGCGAGGGCTCACGTGTCTCAGGTCACTGGCCAAGCCGGCGGACTGCAGCCCAGATGTGCTCCCTGGTGACGACCGCGGGTGGGGCTGCGTGTCTCTCCCTGGGTGTGTCGGCCCCGGCACGTGTGAATGCCGTGTACAACATTCTGCCGGACAGGACTGCCTTAGCGCCGTCCACCCCCCGCCTCCTTGCCTGCCCCACTTCTCTCTGCGGAAGCGTGTTTTTCAGAAATCCAGAAACCTACCTGTCCTGTTTCTCTACATGAGTTCCAAATCAGTGGTATTTAGCCCCAGTTCCACTGTGACTCAAGGAAGCCACGAGCACACATCCATCGGCACAGGGAATGTGCCCGTATTTTGAGGGCTGTGTCTGGAGGGTCCCCCTGCTCCCCCACAGAGAGGCTCTGGGGACCACAGGGCCACCGCCCAGGCCTGTGCCCGCAGCCCCTGGCGGCTGTGGGGGAGAGGTGGTCCGCCCCATGCCTGGTCACGGTCACCTGCCTCTCGGTGTGCCGGCCCGCAGAGGAGGGCAGGCCGGGCTCCGAAGGGGCGAGCTCAGGACAGACAGGACAGGGAAGCCTCGGCAAAGCAGGGGCGTCTGCGGCATTGTCTGGGTGAACCGCACCCCCTCCAGACGGCCGCTGCTGCTCGGACAATGCAGAGGGTCTCCTGCCACTCGCTGGCACAGCCCATCAGCCCCACTGTCACCATCAGAGCTGGAACTCAGGTGACAGTGAGCAGCTGCGAGGACTCCACGGCGCGAACCAGAGCAGAGGCTGCGGCAAGTTGGGTGACTGGGGCCGTGAGGAGACAGTCCCATGTCACCATCTCTTCTCGGGCCCTGAGGGACCGCTCTGCGGTGCAGAGCTGGGAATTTGATTGGACCCTGTCTTCCTGGCAAGAGGAACTCTGGAAGGTCCCTGAGCAGAGAAAACTGGAGAGAGGGACCTGTGCTCTGTAGGGACAGCATAGGCCTTGAGTCACCTCCAAGCCACGCACACGCAGGACAGACCCCAAGCAGCAAAAAAGACTTTGACACTGAAGGGTGACTGGAACCACTGGGCACTGGAGGCGAGCAGAGCCTGAGGTCTGAGCTAACCGGGCTGGTGGGCGGCTCACAGAAAAGTATCATTCTCCCGAGCCTGTAGCAGCCAGTCCACAAAACCTACGGTCATGGTGTCGGATTGACGATCCCATGTCACTCCACGAAGATGTGGCCAGTTTCCAAGGGAGAAGAGAAGCGATAGGTGCCAGTGGCCAGGCGGTCCAGGTGGTGGGGTCCCAAGACACTCTAAAGCAGCTGTCAGAACGACGTTGCGCAGGTGAAGCAGACACACTGGAAACAAGCGGAAAGTCCCACCTCTCAGCTGAGGAGCCAGGAGCCACATAAAAGAACAAGGTGCAAGTTTCCAGAGAGGACAGTGCAGTCCCGGACACGCAAAGAATGAGCGGCTCAGCAGGCCCAGGAGCAGGGTGGTGACAGGGGACGCCTGGGGACCCCGCAGACATATCCGCAGCTCTTACCCAGCCTGGAGCTCCCGGACCTGCGGGGCAGCCTCCCGAGCTCTGCGTGGCGGTAGTGCAGCCCCAGAGAGGGAGAAAAGTGTTTGAAGAAATATCGGCTGAAAACATCTCCAATTTGGCAGAAGATGTCAGCGTAACATTCAAGGAGCTCAGAGTCTCCGGACGGGATAAATCCGAGGGCAAACGGGCCTAGACGAGCCACAATTAAACTGCCGAGAACCAAAGTGGAGAGTGGACCGTGGGGCGGCCAGGTGAGCAGGGCCAGGTGCCCGGCAGCCGAACGCCTGCGACTGCTCACAGCAGACCCCGGCGCCAGGCGGCGCTCGTTTCGTGGGCCGAGCTTCATTGAGGGCCTTTGGACGCCGGCTGCCCTGGGGGAGGGGCTGGGGGCACCGCTCCCTTGATCAGCAGCCGTGGGGGGCTGGGCTGACGGAGAGGAGAGAGAGCCCCCAGGAGCTTCCAGAGCTTAGAACCATCTTCTGGGGAATCCGACATGTACCCGCGGGTGGGGTCTCGGGGACTCTGCAGTGCAGGGTTGGAGGGTGGACTCGGGAAGGGGGTCCAGGCACCGGTAGTTACCGCTGTGGGAGTCAGAGTGCAGGGGAGGGGAGCTGGGCCTCCGAGGGGCCTGGGGGGCAGGGAGATGGGGGGCGGGCAGTGGGGGTGACGGGTGGAGGTGGTGGTGACTGCAGCAACCCCACGGTCAGGGCCTCAATCTCGGCAGTGGCCCACTGGTAGAACAGGTGGCCCCGCCGTCAGGTGAGGCTGCCCACCGCCACCCTGGGGAGAGGCCTACGGTGGGTGGGGCTCTGCCCCCCACCGACCCTTGGGGTCCTGGGAAAGCCCCTCCCGAGGCCCCGGCCCCAGCGTGGCATCCTGCCCGCCTGCCCTGCGGGCCGGTGGTCAGATGCCTCAGGCCGGTTGCTGAGCCAGGCTCCCTGGCCCCTGGCTCCTGGCCACCAGCTGGCCGGCCGCATAGTCCTCCTGCCAGGGCCGGAGCCAGTCTGGGCTGCCACCCAAAGCGTCTGCAGGCAGCAGGTCCGGCCCTCCATTCACCCCGTGCGTCCGAGGGCACCTGCCCTGTCTCTTGGCTGAAGCATGGGGCCGGGAGGGGCCGCGGGGCCCCGAGCCCAGAAGCCTCAGTCCCACACATGCCACCTTCTTCAAACATGGGGACGCCAGTTAGAGGCAGGAAGGGCTGGACTTGTAAACACACAGTGTGGCCCCTGCCGAGCTGTGTCCAGGGAGCCGTGTGCAGCCGGTAGCTGAGTGGCGAGTGGGAGAAGCCCCCGAGGAGGCCACGGCTCTCAGGCCCACTTCCTGATGGAGCTCTGAAGTGAGGGAACGGGAATTCTAGAGATGTCTGGGTCCTGAAAAAGGAGGCCACACGCTTGGAGAGGTGCTCAGTGTTACTGGGCGCTTGGCAACTGCAAGTAAAAAGCACTCGATCATTGACCGTGTCTTAGATCCCACGTATGAGTGGGATCATACAGTGTGTGTCTTCCTCGGCCTGACTCTTCTCACTCAGCAGGACACTCTCCGGGTCCACCTGTGTTGTCGCCAAGGGCGAGACTCCCTTCTTTTATGGCCGAGCAACATTCCGCTGTGTAAACGTGCCACGGCTTCTGCATCCACTCGGCCGTCGGGTGGCACCTAGGTTGCTTCTGTCCGTGGCTACGGTGAATAACACTGCAACTAATTCATACCGCTGGAGAACACACAGATGGTTGCCCGGTGCGGGGTGGGGGTGGAGATGGGGGAGGAGTGAGAAGTACAAGGTGGAGCCCCGGCGGGCATGGCTCAGTGGACTGAGCGCAGGCCTGCAAACCAAAGGGTCGCAGGTTCGATTCCCAGGCAGGGCACAGGTCTGGGCTGTGGGCCAGGTTCCCAGCAGGGGCCGTGCGAGGGGCAACCACACACGGATGTTTCTCTCCCTCTTTCTCCCTACCCCCCTCTCTAAAAATAAATAAAATCTTAAAGAGAAAAAAGAAGTACAAGTCAGCTATACCTCTTCAGTGGCAGCTACACAAACATGGGCATACGTGCGCCCCGGGGAACGCAGTCGATGATCTGTGATAACCCTGGACGGCACCGGGTGGGCGCTAGACTTACCGGGGGGTCACTTCGTAAAGGATGTAACTGTTTCACCCCATGTTGTGCACCTGAAGTTAGTGTAACACCATACACCGACTGTAACCAGAAACTTAAAAAATGCCAGTGAAGTACCACTTCATGCCCCCGAGGCTGGCTAAGGTTAAAAATCACACAGAAAATAACCAGTGTCAGCGAGGACGTGGACAAAGCGTTGCACCTTGTGGGTGTCAACGACGTGGCCGCAAAGGAAACTGGGGTGGCAGCTCCTCAGGGAGCACAACACAAGGGCCACATAGCCCAGCGAGTCAGCTCCCAGGCACAGACCCGGAGGGCCTGGAAGGGCGTCAAACAGACACCGGCATGCGGATGTTCACAGCAGCTCCGCCCCCAATTGCTGAAGTGGGGACCGCCCAATGGTCGCTGCCAAGGAGGGACCAACCCACCGTGGTCCACATGATGGGACAGGACGCAGCCAGAGAAGGTGTGAGTTCTGATGCCTCTCAAAGGTATGACGTTGACGGAGAGGCCAGACACAGAAGGTTCACAGTGTGCGGTCACTATCCGTGACGAGTCCGGAGCAGGCCCGTCCATGGAGACAGCGCAGACCGGGGCCGGGGCCAGACCACCCGGCCTGGACAGAGGTGGCGGTCGCACACCACTGGAGAGGACTGGGCTGCACCCTTTAAAGAGGTCAGTTTTACGTTCTGTGTGTTTTATCACAATTTTTTTTAAACGTGTCACAGGCCCCTTTGAAAACAGCCATCACTGTGGCGATTTTCCTCATGGAACCCGAGTTTCCCGGGGTGATGGCCCCGTCCCGCATGTGTCCCCCATTGTAAGCCACAATCGCATCCGTGTGGTGCTACCAGCAGACCTCTGTCACACGTGTCACCTCTTCTCCCTCACGGGGCCTGGGACAGAGACAGGTGCAGAGGAGGTCTGTGGCTTTGCTTCAGGACAGATCTCACACCCCCACCCCGACCACCCCGACCGGTGTCCTCGCACCCTCCTGCCGCGGGCCTGACCCAGGGGCCGGCAGAGCCTGCTGCTGCCCTGTCCCTGTCCCCACCCCCTCTGCGCCTGCAGCCTGGCCACGCTGCTGCTCTGCTGTCCCCACCACTCTGTCCCTGCCACATACCCACGCCACTCTTATGGGCTGTCCACCACAGGGCAGCAGGGGCTCCCAATGTGGACCCCTGTCTGAGCCAGGCCACACTCTGCAGACGGGGGCAAGGTGCCCAGGTCACTTCTCCCGCAGGACAAAGCTTATTATACACCCCAATGCACCTGTGCCCGTGACCCCCTCTACCTAACTCAGCTGGCCGCTCTGGACAGGGGATAGGGCGCTGTTCTCCGTCTCGCAGCTCCCATCCCGCCTGACTGGCAGGGCTGCTTGCAAATCACCAACCCGTGGTGCCCTGTGAGGAGCTGGTGTCCAGCAGGGAGAGTGGTTTGTTGCTTTCCTGAGGCAGAATCAAGGCCACTGGGGTCTCCCCAGTGGGCACCACAGGCCAAGAAACAGAGAAAAGCCACCACTGAGTGCGGCCCCGGGGCCCGGGGCCCTGCCACCAGGTCCAGGCGCACAACAGCTCCTCCGCAGAGGGCTCTCCAGGCCCAGGAGGATCAGCAGCCGACCCCAGTGCCACCGCCAGAGCTCCCGGGACTGGTCTGTGCCGGCAACAGGGTGGCGCTCTGCGAGGGTCACGTGCAGAGGTCTGGCTGGACCAGGTGGACACAGCCAGATCTGCTCACAGGGCCTGTCCTCCCTGGGGCGGGGCTTTTCTTCCCATTTGGATGGCTAATGCTTTCCATGGACCTCTGCAAAGACGCCTGTTTCTTCCAGCTCCTGAGAAGAAGAGCCTGATGGGGCAAGTGACATTTTCAAGCTCGACACGAAAATAGCTCCTCCCAGAATCCCATCACTCTCGGGGCAGACGTGCCAGGGAAGCACCGCGCTCACTACTCAGGGTCAGGAGCCCGCGGCTCTGCCGTCCCAAGTCGCACAGCCGCCCACTCTGGCTGGACGGGAGCCACGCCCAGGTCCCTGCTGCTGTGTGCCCAACGGTCCCTGCCCCACCCCGTGGTCCGGGCCACTCTGTGGCTTCACTGCTCCACAAGGCCCAACCCCCACGGGCTCCCCGACACCTGCTTCGGGAGTTACGGGACAGACAGAAACCCTGGGCTCCACAGGGTTGGCCCAGCCTGGCCCCTCCGCCGGCCTCACTGCCCCCTGCGTAGCTTCTTCCAGTCCCCCACCCCGGCCCGTCCTGGGGTGAGGGCAGGAAGGTGCTGGCCAAAGGGTCTGGGGACTCACATTTCCTGAGTGCCCACCGCCGACTCCGAGGTACACATGGTCGGCAGCCGGATGCCCCACCTGAGCAGGCTTGTTGACACAGCCGAGCACAGAGGACACACAGGACGGGGGGAGCCCTGAGCCTGTCGCCAGTAGGGAGCGGCCCACCTGGGCCCTGTCCCCTCCAAGGGGCACAGCTGGACCAGGAGAGGCCCTGCTGCATGAGGACCCACCCGAGTCAAGGCAACAACAGGGTGGGTGGCCCCATGACGCCTTAACTGTGCAACACTGGGTCCCTGGGGGACTGAGGCCCCCACCCCACTTCTCTTTGCCCCCCTGGCAAGGTGAGCACAGATGCAGCCCGAGGCAGCCTCAAAGCTCCCCCTTTGGTAGCTAGGGGGTCCCAGGTGCGGTTTTAGGGTCTGCAGTAAGAAAAAGTCAGATTTCAGGGCTGAAGACGACATTTTAAAATCTGGCTTTAAATAAACAGGGAATAAAAAGGAGAAAGAGAGAGAGAGAGAGAGAGAGAGAGAGAGAGAGAGGAGAGGAGGCTCCAGCAACCGAAATTAGAAGCAGCCGCCCTGGCCCGGGACCATCTGCGCGAGTGAGCACGGCGGCTCAGCGCGTCTGGAGTGGTGGCGGCTGGTGGCGGGCAGGGGCCGCCGCGTCCTGCTCAGAAGGACCCGCGGCAACACCCAGGGCTGGCTTGCCAGAGGGGCCTCCAATTTCAGACTCTGGAGAACAGGCCTCCCCCTCTCCGCTCCGAAATACCCTTCTGATCGCTTCCAAGGCCATTCACGTCGTTCGGGAGCTGCAGCGATAAGACAACGAAGACGGCGTTTCAGGGCGAGGGGAAGAGCAATTCTTTCTGAGGCCCAGTGTCCTCTCGTCACTGTTCCAGGGGAGCTGAGTGACCACCCACGCCCCGGGTGCTGGGTGTGGCCAGGCTGGGCACACAGCACTCGCCAGCCACCCCTGGCCCTCAGGCAAGCTGTGGCCCCTCGGCACCCTCACTGAAGACCCCACCACAAACTGTGTCCGTGCGCACGCCAGCAAGTGCACTCGAGATGGGGGGGCGCCCCGCTGCCTGTGTTCTTCGCCTGCCTGCGGTTCCCCTCTCCCCCACCCCCGACCTTGGCCCAAAGACCCGGCCTGACGCCGGAGACCCTGCCAGCCCAGCAATCAGCGGGCCTAGGCCCTCCCTGCCTCAGCTGCGCGGGGGAGGGGGCCGGGGGCGGAGGTGCGGGTGCTCCCCAGAGGCCTCATCTGCATTGTCGGTGACTGTCTCCTCATACAAGTGGGTGACTGAGCTGGCAGACGCGGGATGACGCTAAAATGTAACCAGAGGAGGAGAAACACCGGAGCGAAACTCTGAGACTGGTTCGCACCCCAGCTCTCCCCCCACGCTGCCTCCCACAGGCACCCAAGTCACTTGACGCAGATTACATAAGGGGGCCCTTGCTGGGCACTGGGCAACCAGGCCGGCGCCTCCCCGCCTGGGGAGCCCCCTTGGGCCCCTTCTAGCCTGGCCACTGGGGAAGTTCTGCAACTCTCCAGGCCACTCGCTAAGAGGGCTGAGGCTGGCCCACAGCCAGGAGGCGCCCACGGGGGCCTCGCCCTCGCCCCCACTTCTCCAGCTTCCCGTGCAGGGGCCGTGCAGTCCCTCTCCCCAGGCTCGGCCTGGCTCAGCTCAGATGCCCAGGCACACACCCTGTGAGCACAGAATGGAGCCGGCACAGGTCCCTGGGGGTGCAGGGTGGCTGACATTTTCATTCCAGAGAAGAAAGCCCTTGAACTCTGTTCAGGTCAGGGATGAGCAGGTTTGTGGGGGAGGGCGAACGTAAGTAAAAGATGGGAGGGGTGGTAAGAGTCTGCACCCGGCCAGCCGCTGGCCCCCGCCCTTCAGGCCCCTCCGTCGGTGTGGGCAGGGGCGGTGGGGCAGACGCTGGGGCACGGCAGAGCAGGCCCTGCTGCCCCTGGTGGGGACACGCAAATGCCCCACCTGCTGACCCCACAGGGACCAGGCTGGGGGTGAGGCCTGGCATTGCCTTTCAGATCTGCAGGCCAAGAGGCGTATGTCCAGGTCGCTAGCACCCTGCTTTTGATTAACTTTAGGACAGTTTTACATATACACAATAATGGCAAAGCCACCCGACCTCAATGCCTGGCTCTCTCCACCGGTAACGTGGTAAGTTCGTTTGTTGCAACTGACAAGCCCCTGCCGACACGTCACTGCCGACTGAAGTCCGCAGTCGTTCAAGTTTCCTTAGTTTTTGTCAGTTGTCCCTTTTCCGCTCCAGGGTCCCACATTCTGTCTCCACAGCCTCTCGTGGGCTGTGATAGTCTAGAAGTCCCGGTGTTGGGTGACCTCGGTGGTGCTGAGCGGTGCTGGGTGGGGATCGTGCAGAAGGCTCTTCCACTGGGACTTGCCGAGCAGCTACACTGGGGTGATGGCTTTGCGGGGGGACCACGGAGGAAGCGCCCTTCTCTTCGCACCACGGCTACATGTGCTCGCCGTGACTCACGCTGCTCCTGTGACCAGGCTCGCCCGGCGGAGGGGTGCTGGTCAGGTCTCCCTTTCTAGCCCGCCCTCGGGAAGAAGTCGGCCAGCGAAGCCCATGCGGGAGGCTTTGCGCGCCTCTCCACACAGTACCTGTTCTCTGGAGACGCCCCCTGGCGCCGCCGAAACACGGAGGGCTCGCCGCCATGGGCCAGGTCCAGTTCTCCCGCTTTTCCTGCTTCGTTTATACCTGACTCCTCCCCGAACTCTCTGCTGCGGCAGGTTGCTGCCCGCGCCCACTTGCAGGTGGTCCTGGAGGGGCCCAGGAGCCCCGGGCTGCTGATGCCGCCGGCGTCCGAACGACCGGCTCCCGATAGCGACTGCCCTCGACTCTGCGCCCACCCTCCCCACAGCACCCTTCTGGGGGCGGCTCGGCTCTGCCTTTTGCGGCGAACAAAGCCACGTGTGCCGGAGGCGCGGAAGTGACGTCCACCTGAATGCGCCAGGTCCCAGGCACCTCATTGCTTTCCTGCTGATAACGTGAAGGCGCCAAGAGCCTGGGCCTGGCTGGGAGCCAGGAAACAGTACTCTGGACACAGTTTGGACAGTTTTCCCCGGCAGCCCTGGCCAGCCGGCTGCCCAGAACATCTGGCACGGAGGGAGAAAGCAATGAGGCTGAGGATGGGCAAGATGAGGACCCGCTCCCGGTGCCTGTCCCCACGGGCCCTGTGCCTCCGGTCTCTTCTGCTCTGGAACTTTCTGGTTACTGATGACAAGTGCTTTAATCCAGGAAGAGGAACAGAACGAGTTCTGATTGGGTAGACTCTTCTCTTCTACGGGAGGCTGCCAGGAGGAAGGAAAAGGAAGAAAAGCAGCTTCCTCGACGGGCACGGGATCTCCCTGGGATCTGAGACAAGACACCCACGCCCCACCCCCCGGCCAAGCCACCCTCGGCCAGGCCGGATTAGGCTGGTCGGGGGAGGCACTGAGGAGGCCACTCGAAGTTGTGCCGGGCAGTCACCTCAGAAAGGGCGCTTCTGTTCAACAGAAATTCGCAAATCCTTGTGCTTGCTTTGCCAGGGGAACAGCTTGCTTGAAAAGCAAAGGCTGTCATCCTGTAATTAAATGAGACCCCCTCCCTACGTGACGTTGAGATGAAGCCACTTATATAACGTGACTAAAAATAAGCCAGTGAAGAGCTGCATCCATTTTGCTTTCAGCCTCCCCTCCCGGGCTGCCCACCCGGGGTCACCGTGGCAGCCCCTCGCCATCAGATTGCCGCCTCTGACCCCGGTTCGGCACGCTGCGTGTGCGAGGGCCCGGGTGAGCGCCAGGGCCGGCGATTCTGCGGCTCAGGGCTGGGCTGCTGAAGGGCGACTCAGCCACACGCCTCCCCGGCTGCAGGAGCGCCACCACAAGGGCGGACAATCAAGTGACAGAGAAAGTCAGTCGTGTGCAGATCCCAGTCCACCTGCTTCTCATGGACTCGATGAGCTGCTCATTTTTTGACGCCCGCTCCCCACCCCACGGAGGGCAGGGTGAACAGCCCAGCCTGGGGCGAGGACAGAGACCCTGGGCTGCTGGTGGTCGATGCTCTCTGCCAGGCCTGGCCTTCTTGCCGGTCCTCTGTCGGGGAGGAGGGAAGGGCAGAGCTTCCCCATCCCATGGGGACAGTGGCTTCCTCTTGCTGGTCCCGGAAAGAGGTGGGCCAGACCCCAAGGCTGGGCAATGACTTTCCAGCCACACCAACTGCCAACCTCCAAGCAAGTCATTAGATCCCACAGTCCCTGACAATGTCAGAGGCGAGGTGACACGGAACAAGGTGGGCTCACAAAGGGTTCTGAATGCCTCTGAGATAAGAAGGAGCCAAGACAAGCTGTGCTCCTGGGAGCCGTAGCTGGGGCTGCATTGTCACAGCCAACCCCCTGCCTGCCCTGTGCCGGCTTAGGTAGGTCCTGTAGGTCCTTATCCTTGGTACTGGGTCCCCACCCTGGACACCACTGCCATTTGCAGGTGCTTCCATGAAAGTAACAAAGACCTTATAGGACACGGGTGGTCAGACTGCCTCCTCCCAGCGGAGGGGGTGGCACACCCATGCTGGAGAGCTCTCTGGAGGCTGGTGGCTTGTGGAAGACATCAGGCAGGGTGGTGGCTTTCTCAGCTGGGTTTTCCAGGCCAAGCAGGTATGGCTACCCCACTCACGCCCTGCTCCACACCTGCCCTTGGCCCCGGCGCATCTTCTCCGCGCCAAGGTGCGGTGCTCCTTCATTTTCATCACTCGTGGCAAGTGCCCCGCAAATGCTCTTCTACTGGGGAGCTCTCCTCCCTGCTGACCTCCTGCCCGGCTGCAGGGTGGAGGGTGCAGAACAGAGCCCTCGGCCTGCCTGGGAGACAGGTTGGGCTCTGCATGGTTCTCGTACCTGGGCGGCTACCCACCGTGAGCAACCAGGTGGGCAGAAAGGGGTGTCAGGAGCAGGACTGGGGACCACGGGGGCTTTTCTGGAGGCCCCTCTCCTCCCTCTGGGGTCCGCGGGCTGACTCTCCTCCCAGAGGGACCTGCCCCACCTGTCATGCGTCTGGTCCCAGGCTTCTACTTCCCTCTGGGACAGCAGCTGTCCCTCGACCCACCCAGCCTCACCTGTGACCCCGCCACTGGGCTCACATGGAAGCACGCACTGACTCAAGTTGGCCCTGAGAAAAGGAAAAGTGGACCAATAAGCGTCTTCGCTGTTAGAGCCAGCTCAGCAGGCTCTGTCACTCACGACAGAGAGAATCCTGGGAGCTGCCCACACCAGGATCTACCTTAGCACCTCGGGAGCAGTCAGGCCAAAAGAGGACGCCAGCCCACTGAAGAAAATTAAATCGAAAAGTCAGAGATCGAAGATTCAGATTGCAGGGGTGGGGGACAACTGCTTCCAGAATACAGCATTCCTTTCCTCTGCACCCACAGGGAGCCCGCAGAGCGAGGTCCCTTCCGGTCCCGGATGCTGTGACTTCGGGGCTTGCTTAGTCCCTTGCTGTCTGCCTGGTGGGTCCCGGAGACTTCCTGGGCGCCAGATGTTGAAGGGACGAACAAGGACTGTCCAGGGATGGGATGCCGGCGGACAGCATCAGGCTTAATCAAAGAGAGACACTCAGACTTTGTGTTTTACAACGAAAAGCAAACAATTCCCCCATGTTAGTCTAATTTACGTAAACATTTCTCCGGAAGACGTGTACCGGGAACCCACTGTTCCAGCCCGGTCAGCTTCCTCCGCAGAACCTCCCAGGAAGCTCCTTCAAATCCAGGCAGAGCTGACCCCGTGATCCGTCGTCCAGGAAGCTGCCCTCCCAGGTTTCCCGCCCCCTCCACCGCCGCAGACTCTCCCTCCGCGAGAGAACTCCCGCCAACGAGGTTCTTCCGCCCCCACGAGGGTCCCCCGGTGCCCCCGACCCTCCCTGCAGGGCCCCCTCCCCGAAGCCCACAAGTCTTCTCTCCCCGCAGTCCTCTTCCGCCACCCTCCTCCGCCAGGGCCCACCCCTCTGCATGATCTTAAGCCCAGAGCCGGCCCTCCGCCGGGACCCGCCCTCCCTCCCTGCCCCAACCCCAGCAGGGCCGGCCCGGGGGTCGCCGCCACCCGGAGGACTTACCTACGACAGCGCCGGGCCGGCCCGGACCCCCGGGGTAGCGCGCCGGCCTCTCCCATCCTTCCCCAAGCCTGTGCGGCCGGCGTCCGAGCGGCCAGGGACCGTCCCCTCCCGGCGGGAGCCCGCGACCCCGCCGCCTTCGGGGAGGCCCGGCCGCCGCGCCTCCCTGCTTCGCGAGGTGCCGCCCCCACGGGCCTCAGCCGCCCGCGCCCCCACCTCCCGCTCCCTTCTTCCTGCGCCACCCCGCCCCCGCCTCCCCGCCCCCAGCCCGGCTGTCGCCCGGACCCCCCCAGGCTGTTCCCGGGGCCCCAGCCCGCGCCGCGCCTCCGCCTCTTCCTCTGCGATCGACCGCACCGCCGGCCAATCGCTGCCCGGCGCCTGTCCCCTGTGCCCCGCCCCCTTCTCCCGCCCCCTTTCCTCCCCTCCAGAACCCACCAATGGGAAGGAAAGCGCGGGGGCGGGGCCTGCCGGTTGCCTAGCAGCGGCGGGCTGGGCGGGGGCGGGCTGCTGGGGTGGCGATCCGGGCGCGGCGGGGGCGGGAGTTCGGGGGCGGGGCCTTCAGGGGGCGGGGCCTGAGCGCCTATAAAGGCGGCCGCCGGCGGCCAGCCGCGGTTTTGGTCGGGTTCCGCACGTCGCCCGTCAGCCTTCCCGGTGCCTGCTGCCGCCCCCACCGCCGCCTCCGCCACTTGCGCCCCCACTCCGGTCCGTGGTGCAGCCGGGCCAGCACCATGTCGCTGTCGCGTTCGGAGGAGATGCACCGGCTGACAGAAAATGTCTATAAGGTGAGCCCCGCGCCGACCGCGCGCTTGGGCCCCACCTGGCGGCCCCGGGCCCTCAGGGGTCTTACTGGCGCAGCGGTGGGGACCCGGCCTCGACCGGTCACAGGTGTGCGGGGGCGCCCCCGTCTCACTAGCGCGCACCGCCCCCGCGCGCCCTCCTCGCGCCCGGGACGGAGTGGAGAGGGGTGCGGACCCCGGGGCGGCGGCGGGGGCGGCCGGGGTCCGGGGTCCGGGGGCTGCGGTGACCGCGGCCGGTCGCATTGCCCTGGTCGGCGTGGTAGCCCCCGCAGGCGCGGTTACACAAGCCTCTGGGCACTTTTTCTCAACAGGCTTTTTCTCTCCACAACTCCGTCCCGGGCACTAATGGCCGTGGCCCAGGTGGGAGGTCGCACGGGCAGGTTGGATGGGTGGATGGATAATCCGTCATCTTATGTAACCGCGAAGGGGGAAGACTAATTGTGTAGGAGGCTGGCGCGCCTGCCTTCGCTCCGATGTGTGTTAAGACTCGGATTCGGATCCGCATCTTCCTTCGGAAGTGACCGGGGAGCCCCCTGGGCGGCCCTCCCGTCAGTCGTGCGCCTCGGATACCCGTTAACAGGCCCTGGGGCTTCTGCTGCTCCAGCATCCATTTCCTCGGCTTAAACCCCCCCCACCCCCAACCGAACAGACCGGGCGGGCCGGGCGGGCCGGGCGGCTCAGGCCCGCTGCTGTTCCAGACGCCTTTTCGCCTTTTCGCGGGGGAGATTTGCCTTGGGCGGTCCGCGCGGTCCTCTGACAAAGCTGCGCTTTATTTTGAAACTGTGTCTGAAGGTTAAGTGGCGGGCCGGCAGGACCCGGTAGCCAGTATTTACGCGGCAGTTACTGGTTTATGGCAGCTACACGGATTGCAACGCGCTGGCAGAGCAACAGTTTCTAATTGTGTTAAACAAGCATGGCTTCTCAGCCAGTGGCCTGCCAGGCCAGCTTCGCTCCCTGGCTCAGGACCCGGAGGGAGCCTCGGGGTGGACCCTGTGCCTTTGGCTCGAGCCCCGAGGGCAGGCTGCACTGTCACCCAGCTTCGGTGAAGCTTCTGAAGTTGCAGCCTGGCCGCCGGGAAGGGTCCTGAGGCCGGGTGGGGGTGGCCTGGGTCAGCTCCGAAGCCATGTTGGAGCCGCTGGTAAACAGGCTGGTCGGGCTGCCGGGAAGTGCTGTGCCGGGCGCTGTGTAGGATCCGTACTGCACATTTTTGGTCCCGTTGCTCCGTAAATGCTGTTAAGGGAGATTTATTCAGTTGCTAGTCGTTAGTTCCATCACGGTGTGCCCCTCTGTGCAGGAGTGGAGAGACGAGCTGGGCAGACCTCGTTTTTCCTTCTTTCCCTGCTTCTGCACTGAAACTATAAAACGGGAACTTCCGTGGTGAGAGTTCTGAGGGGCGTGTGGCGTGGCTTTGCTCCCGGGAATCCCCACGCGCGTGCTGGGTAGCAGGCATACCTCGGCAACGCGACCGTCGGTGCGGCTGTGGCCGAGCGGCTCCCAGCACGGCTGTGATTTGTCTGGAGCCTGAAGTGAACTCTGTTGGCAGGATGGTGGCAGAAAACCATTAGGGTGGGGCGGCTATGGACTCAGAGCTACCTTGGGAAGCAGGCTGGCTGGTTGGAGGTGCACACTCACTGGCAAGGCTGTGTCCGTCCGGTGGCCGGCGGTGCACGCACTCCCGTCCCCGGACCTACTCTGCTCTGTGGTGGGCTGGGTCTGTGCTTCCTCCTGCCAGCCTGCGGTGCCTGCCCTGGCACTTTTTTGTTTTGTCGCTGGGGAGTGTGAGGTCCCACGGCAGAGCCAGTACAGGTTGGGCAGCTTTGGTGTGCTGGTCAGCCCACACGGAGGCCAAGCCAGGGCACAGCGCGAGCCATGTGCATGTGGCCCTGGGCCGGCCGGGTGGGTCCTCTGTCCTGTCCAGGGATGACTCTGCCTCTGTGTTTGGGTTGGTGGCTTGCGGAAGAGAGGCTGGGATGTGGCCTTGCTCAGTGGCACCCGAGCTGTGGCTCAGCTGTGTGCTTTGGGCCAGCATCCCGGCACCCGCAGTTTTAAGTGGTGTTTGTCTTGGCAGAGAAGGGCGGCAGGGGTGCTCGTCCTTGGACTTGTCGATTAAAACACGAGAATAAAATGTACCATTGGATTCTTCTCCTTGGAAGAACCCGTAATGCAGACGCTGCCCTCTTTCCCTGTGGCCCAGTTCCCTCAGGACCCGTGTCCTCGGGGAATTTCGTGGAAGGCAAAGGGGATAGGAGCACACGTCCTTCCCAGATCCCGTTGAGACTGGCCCTCAGGCCCTCTAGGGAACAGCATGTAGGCAGCAGGCACACACCCCTGGACAGCTCTGGGTGATTGCCTGGGGCAGGGACAGAGCGTGCAGGGCAGTCCTCTACTGCTCAGAATGACCCCCCACCCCATAGTCCTCTTGGGAGAGGCCTTCTACGTCCCCACGCGCCGGAGAGGTGTGCGCTGGCAGCGGACCTTGGCTCCCAGTGGCTCCGGAGAGGGATTGTCGGGTGGGTGCTCTTCCGGTTGTTTCATGTCGCGGGAGAAGCCTGGTCTCCCGAGTGAACTGATAGCCTGTGTAGGGGGGCAACTCCAGTACGTTCTCTAGGAATATGGTGCCACGGACCTCAGCCTGTCCTGAGGACGCAGGGAGTGGGGGACAGCAGAGGAGGATGGCTGTTCTCGGCATCATGTCTTGACTCTGTAGCTTTGGTGGGGAAGCCGACCCGGCCACGGTGCAGCTCCTCCTCCAGGTGGTGGGTGCCAGCGGGCTTCTGCAGCTGGGAGTTGTTCAGCTTGTCACCTCTGGTGCAGCTGAGAAGGGCTGGTGCAGGGTGGGCGTCGGCACTGGCAGGAGGGGGCCCACCTGGGCAGGTGAGAGCCCACCGCTGGCCTTTCTGATCAAGGTCTGGCTGACCAGCCCCCACCCACCCCTCCAGCTGGAGCCCCCAAGTTCCCTGCTGCTGACCTCAGACCCCCTTCACCCTCACCCATGCCTGGGCCTTCACACTTAACTGTTGGCGGCTGTTAGAAGCCTGGCTTTTGGAGCGGTCAGAGCTTCGCAGGCCCCCAGTTGGAGGTGGCGAAGTGGAGTCTCTGACAGGCACTTCCTTGGCAACGGAAATGCCTGCCGGGTGGAGCAGACCTGGTGCCTGCTCTGCTAAGGAGGTGAAGAGTCATGGCACCGTGTCCGGCCCCGTGTGTGGACGTGAGCCTGTGCGCGCGTGAACGTGTCTGTGCAAGGTGCACTTGTGTGCGCACGTGTGTGTACGTGAACATTTGCACACGCGTAGATGTGGTGCTTTGTGTTGCTTCAGAGGTGTTCCCGGGTTGCCCCACGGGGGAGAGTCTCCTGATAGGACGGCGGGGCCTGCTGTCCCCGCGAGGACTGTCTGCACGTCCGTTCCCTCAAGCGTGCTGCACAGTGGCCGGCCGGCCCACTGCCCGTGCTTCAGCAGCGGTGTCTCTCCACCCGTTGTCCAGAGTAGCCGCGTTAGCGCGGGGCTGTTTCTCCGCCCCACTGGCGTCGGAACCGACTGGCTCTAGCAGTGCCTGTGCCTGTGTCCAGGTCACGGCCCCGAGAGCACTGGCCCCATGGAGCTGGACTCTGCTGCCAGCTCACATGTTTGCTGGCGAATGTCCCTGGTGGTTCGGGGCACTGGGCCGGGCGCGGCGGCCCTGTGGAGTGCTGACCGGGTCCGCGGCGGCCCTGTGGAGTGCTGACCGGGTCCGGGGCCGTGCCTGCACCGCCGTCCTGCAGGGCCCTGTGTTGTGTGTGTGTGGCGAGCCAGGGAGGCCGGTGCGCTCCTGTTTCTGACGCATGTACACTCCGGGCCCCGAGTCAGAACAGCGGCCTGTGCTGACCCAGGGCTCTCGGGGCCCCTACACGGAGGCGCGGGCAGGAGCCGCGATTTCGCTGCCGCCTCGTTTTAACTGGAGCTCCCGAGAGCGGACCTGGCTCCCTCTTCCCGTGGCCTCGGCGTGGGCTGCGCGGCAGTGCCGTTGGGACAGGCGGCCTTTTGGGGGAGGACCAGTTGCTGAGGAAGAGGGCCCTGTCCCCTCTCCAACATGGGAAGGCAGGCTGCAGGGAGCCGGAGCCCCAACTCGCGTCCCCTCCCTACTCCCCCCCCCACCGTTTGTGGGCCTGGGTCCTGCTCTGGGAGCCCAGGAATGTCACCGCAGGACCCAGTGGGTGGCAAGTGAGGCTGGCCTTGCCGCTCACTCGTCCCCACCCCGTGGCACCCTAGGAAGAGAGTGTGGTGGGGAGGGGGCGGGGGGGGAGGCAGGCCCTGATGGGAGACTGAGTCCTGTCCCTAAGAGGTGACTTCGGAAAGCGCTGAAGACAGGTAGCGGCTGCGCAGTGGGGGGCCCAGCAGATAGCGCGCAGCCTCTGGGCCTCGGGTTGGCCCTTGCACCTGCCTTCGGCTCTCTCTCCAGCTCACAGTTTAGAGCCCCCACCAACCTTGGAAGTCCCGCCTGGTCCTCAGGTGCCTGCAGGGGCAGCCCAGGAGGAGTCCCGCCTGCCTCGTGGAGTGTCGCTCCCCCTGCAGCCGCACAGCAGCCGGGTGGCTCAGGTCCCTGGGGGCTCCCCTGCCCACTCCGGTGACTGTCCAGGGCCTGGCGCAGTCAGTCCCCGTATCCTGGGCAGTTGGCACCCGGAGGGCCCTGCCACACCCCTCGGGGGCAGCATACGTGAGCTGTCTGGGTGCATGCCGAGACCCCATGTCCCCTGAGATGCCAGGGCACGGGGGTCCCTGGGAGGAAACAAGGTTGCCAGCCGGGAGAGAGCACTGGTGCTTGATCGTGCTGTTTTTTGTTTAGTTACGGAACAGTTCTCGTAGACTGGAGTTTTTAGTGAGGTATCAAATACGTGGGAATGAAAGGGTAGGGTTTTTCTGGAATTCCTTTGCATTCATAGTCTGGCTCTTCTGAGCTTTGCCGGCTCACGGCTGCCAGTGCCAGGCGCCCCCGCCCCTGCTCCAGGTGTGCCCAGGGCCAGTTTCCTGAGCTGCCTCGGGGTTTTGTTTCAAGTCCCTGGACTCTTGTTTTGCCTTTTTTGTTGCTGGCACCACCTTTTTCTCGATCGGAGAAGGGCTTCTGACAACGGCCAGGACCCTGGTTCCTTCTTCGTCGCTAAGGGGTTTGTGACTGCGACGTCCAACCTTGGTCTTGCCCAGCCATGGAGGGGACGGTCACCGAGTGGACCTGCATGTTGATGACACACAGAGTGGGTTGTGATGGCCTTGGGAGTGCACGAGTGTCTCTGCTCTGACAGAAATAGAGTGTCTCTGCTCTGACAGAAATAGACGTGTTGACGCTGGAGTGAGGGGAGGGTGTGCCCCCAGCCCCGGAGCCAGAGCTGCATCCAGTGGGGCGGGGGCCAAGCAGGGCGGGGGCCGAGATGGAAGTGTCCCTGCCCAAGATGACAGGGACCTGGGGCCCTTCCACATGGGCTTCCCCTTTGAGCCCACATGGGGCCACTCGAGACCCCCTTGCCCTGGGCCACGTTCTGCAAGAAGAGGCCTTGTCCACACTGCCACCTATTTCCTCCTGTCCCCTCCAACGGAAGGCAGGTCTCTTGCTGTCCAGGGACTGATGGAGCTCAAGCCGTGGCCTGTCCTGCCCCTGGGAATCCGGGGTCTTGCCGTCCGCAGACCCAGAGGTGCCCCAGATGTGCCTTTCTACCAGGGGCTTCAGTCAGGCCAGCCGCAGGGGTCCCCAGTGTGGGCTCCTTGCCGAGGCCCCACCTGGGGGGGCGGGTTGCGAAGGTGCTGCCTGGACCTCAGCGTCTCACACTCTGTCATTCTGGCTTTGCAGGGCCGGGGTGGGGGTGGGGTGCAGAATGTCGGCCAGGGGCCTCCGGGGCTGTGCGGTGTACCAGTCATCGTGAGTCACTGTGACTGACCTTTGGTGGCTTGTTCGGGCACCGCGTGGCACCGGCTTGTGTGCGTGGCATCCTTTATCCCTAAACCAGCTCCATGCCGGGCCCCGGGGGTCCCAGCAGGACGGGGAGCAGCCCCCCACGCCAGCTGAGCGGGCGGGGGAGCTAGGCCTGCCGAGCCTGGCTTCTGGCTCCATACCTGCTGCTTCTCCCAGGGACACCACCAGTTTCGGGCGAGGGTGTCAGCTTCAGCGCCGCCATATTCTCTCGTTGATGGTTGAATGGCGTGACGGGACGCTCCCTGGGCAAGGGGCAGCTGCGGCCGTAAGAACAGAAAGCTCTTTGGGACCAGAGGTCAGTGGCAGACACGGGGAGGACCGGGGTAAGGCTCCGCTGTTGGCCTGGGTGCTGAGTGGCCTGTGCTCCTGTGGGTGGGACCGCCCGCTGAGCAGGGAGGGAGGGTCCTCCAGAGCTTTCTCATCCAGCGGACGCCCAGCCCGTGAGATTCAGGCAGAGCCGCCTCAGGGACCAGCACGGGTCAGTGGCCTTGGAATGTTCCAGGCAGCTGGTCAAGCAGTAACCAGGTCTGGCTCGGTTGTCAGTGATGAAGACAGAACTGTGGACCAGGCGTCCACACAGCAGGTGGGAACGGTCCCGGGGCGTGGTCAGCTCGGGCTGCTCTGCAGGCGCCTCAGAGCGGGCACGGAGCAGCAGGCGTGTTTCTCAGTCCCAGGCCGGAGCTTGAGACCGAGGCACGGGCCTCACTCCTCGGCTGGCAGATGGCCGCCCTCTTCTCTCGTCCTCCCAGGGCTGCTCCGCTCAGTGCGTCTCCTTTTCTCGTAAGGGCGCCCTAGTGGTCTTCTCTTGATTTGGTGACCCCTGCGAAGACCCTCTTTCCAAAACGATCACCTTTGGAGATGTTGGGGGTCAGGGCTTCAACACATGAAAACTTGAGACGCATTCAGCCTCCACACCCAGGGTACCATCACCCCCCCAACAGCAAGGCGTGGGGTTCTCTGGGTGCTGTCTGTCTGAGCAGCAGTGAGGGTCAGTTCCCAGCTGCTTGGTGCCTTGGGTCCCTCTGGGGGCCCTGGCTGCTGAGCATGGGACAGGCAGGACGTGCCTCTTAGACGCGAAGGAAGCGACCGGGCCGTTGGGGCCCGTGTGTGGACCTGCCGCTCGTAACTTCTGGTCTGATGGGGTTTGTCTGGTTCCTGTGCGGGCGGTACGTAGTGAGACAGACCGTGCTCCACGCTCTTCGGTGCCGCAGCCCCGCACAAGCCTGCTAGGGGCTTCCTTGCTCCCAGGACCTAATTTAGGGTGGAGCAGGCTTCGGGTGCCTGAGGGCTGCAGACTCCGAGAGAAAGCTGGGGGTGGAGATGCGGGGGTCCAAGCTCTGAGGAATCGGTGGTTCATGTCCCCTGAAGGGGGCATGGGGGACTGGGGGTCGTGGACGCTCATGCTGCTCTGCCCTTCTCCACGCATGGGCCCGTGTCCGTCGCCCGTGGAACGCCCAGAGAGGCCTGGCCCTTGGGCCGGAACTGGGCAAGTCAGCCAAATTTCGTATCTTGTCCTGATGTCACACAGCCCAAGACTCCAGCCACCTCCTCTCCCAGGGCCTCCTGGGCCCCTGGGACAGGGCCAGTGCAGTGATAGGGAGGGGTGGCTCCTCGTCAACTCCTCCTGATGGGCCCCCAGTGTCACTCAGGCCGCCGTGGCAGAGACGCGAGTTGTTTCTTTATTAAAGTAATGTTGATAGCTTCTGGGGAAGCTGAGGAGGCCAACGCCACAGCTCTTCTCGAGGGAGTGGACCCAGAGTGGCACTGGGGCCTCGGCTCCCTCCAGGCCGGTTCTCTGCATCACGTGGGAGCCGGGCCCCAGCCCTCCGGGCCCGGAGCAGTCGGGGCCTGCTCCTTGTGCTGGGCCGTGCTGGGCCCCGCTGTGCGGTGCTTCTCTTGCAGCTCCCTCTGGAGGCCACGCCTGTTGGCCTCCTGTACACTCGCGGGGCCCTGGCCGGGGCCATGAGTGCCAGGGGCTGGGGAGCCCCTGTGGCACCCGGGGTCTTGTCGGGGAGTCTTGCGAAGAGTGTGGGGAGGGAGTATGTTGCTTTTGAAGTGCTGCCAACCCAGTTCGTTTGTCCCTGACTCCAACCAAATGACGTTCAGCTTAAGATCTGCCTCCTCCAGGCAGCGCCCCCAGCATCCACTAAATTCCTGGGGTTGGTTTTATTCCTTTAAGAAGTGTTCCCAGGACAGATGTTCTAGGTTTTATAGAGGGACGGACTATTCTCTGCCCAGAGCCCTAGCTGGTCGGTGTCTGTTGTTGGGGGGCTGCAGTAGGCAGACCCCCCCCCGCCCCGAGGAAGACTGCCACCTTCCAGCGGTATATGGATGGTGCCACCACGGGAGGCTGGGATTGCCAGCCCCAAAGTTGACGCCTGCTTCTTCTGTCGAGTCAGGACTGAGGGAGCGGTGGTTGGAGGCAGCTGGGCATCCGGGCCCTTGGAGGTTGCAAGTTGTGTGTGTTGGGTGAGCAGATAGGACAGCTACAGGGCCCTGCTCTTGAGTGACAGGGTAGCCAGGGATTAGCTCTCCTGGAGGGGGAGCAGGGAGCCCGCGTCAGCCTCACCCCTGTTCTGCTGTGGCTGGGAGGTGGAGCCTGCCTGGTGGCACCTGGTCCTGTCCTGCCGGCCTTGGTTGGGACAGTGCTGGGAAATGTGCGGAGAAAGGGACAAGCCCGCCCTGTAGCCAGCGTGTGGTTGACACAGGAACCGGCGGGCGGGCTCTTAACCTCTCTTTGTTGGTCTGTAAAACGGGACGGTTTATACACGGAGCGATCAGGTGAGGATTCGGGGTGACGGGGAGGTAAAGGCCCCCTTCCCCGTCTGGAAGAGCTGGATGCAGAAGGCACAGCCCCCCTTCCCGTCTGTTGTCAGAGAAACGTGGCTCTTTGTTTGTAGCAGCCCTGCCAGGAAGTTGGAGGAGAGGGGCCGTGGCTGGGCCGGAGCAGAGGAGTAAACAGACCCCCGAGCTGCCCCGGCGCCAGAGCACGGCCCCCGGCAGAGCTCCGCCCTCGGTCCCCCGACTGGAGGCGAGGTGTCCTGGTGTCGTTTGCCCTTGCCGCCCGAGCCGATCCTTGAACCGAGTAAATCAAAATGACTGTCACCGTCCAGGGAGTGGCCAGGGCCCAGCCAGGCAGGAAGGCTTCGCCGGCCGCTTAGCCTGCGGGGCCCGGGGACCAATGGCCACCTGTGCCCTGGACTGGGCCTCCCGCTGGCTCCTACAGAAACCCTCGGCTGGGCCCCAGGGCCTGGACGGGGCGGCTCCGTGCGCCTGCCCTCCCCTGTGCTTAAGGCTCGGGTTCCTGTGACTCCAGGGGCAGCAGGGCCATCCTACCGTGTGACATTCAGCAACAGGACGACTGATTGATCCAGCGGCACCTGAATTTGGGAGCGTCTCTTCACCCTGACCATCTGCAGCATGTGTTCTGTGGGGGTGTTTGGGAGCCCCTGCAGTGCCCAGCATCGGCCCGGCACCCGGCAGCCGTCCTGGAAAAACCACGGAGCGAGCCAACACCTGGAAGGCTGCGCCTCCCGCTAAGGGCGGCCTGGCCCAGGGAAACTCCCGAAAGGGATAACAGCCGCCGCACGGCAGGGTCAGGCCGGGTTGGGCGTCTCGGCTACACGGCGCGGGGCGTTGACGTGTGATGGGAGCGCTGGTCGTGGCTCATGAGGATTCGGTCCTGGCCTGGGGCACGGAGTCCAGAGAGCGGGATCTGCAGCGCCTCTGTGCGCCCCATGGTTTTCTGGGGTTCCTGGGTTTCGTGACAGGCATGAGGCCAGCACCTTGAGGCCCTGGGCGCCCGCAGCCCGATGATGGCCAGCATGCGGTCTGCAGGGTTCCGGGCCGAGGCTGGCTGCGCAGAGGGCCGCTTCTCACTGGGGCCGGGACTATCTCGGCCTCGCTTCGTTCGCATCTGCCCGGTGGTGTCTGCAACCGGGAGGCACTACTCCCTTCTCCTCCCGAATTGCGCATGCTGCTCCCACGGCAAGGGCCACAGAGGGCGCGCGCATGCCTGCTTTTCAACTCTCTCTGAACAGAGTCTCCGCAGAGGTGCAGGGTCCCTGGCAGGCAGCTCGGCAGGTTGGTGCATCATCCTGTACACGGGAAGGCTGCGGGCTTGACCCCCTGGTGGGGCATGTACAGGAGGCGACTGATCGGTGTTTCTATCACGTCTAGGTTTTTTCCTCTCTCTCTAAAATCGGCGAGGGGCATGTCCTTACGAGGGGCATGTCCTTGGGTGAGGTAATTAAAAGAACAAAACAAACCAGTTGTTGCATCACTTCCGAGAAGGAATAGCACAGTGACAGCCACCAAGCTCCTCTCTACGTGACGGCCGGAAGCTCATGGCGTTCCTGCCCCTTGGTGTGCGTAGCTGCAGGGTCTGCGTTAGGGAGTGGCAGCCGGGCAGGCGTGGACAGTGCTCACCCACCGGGGGCTGTGCGGAGGGGGCGGGTGACAGCCGCCCTCCTGAGGCCCCTGAGGGTGGTTTGGGCGCATCTTAGGTCACGGATGGCACGGCCCAGTGGGTCTGAAAGTGCCAACGTGAGCCCTGGAATAGCCAGGGACGCAGGCTCTGAGCGGGAGAGGACCCGGGCAACCCCGGGGCGGTGGGTGGCTGTTGCTGCAACCGCCGGCCGTCGCTTTCCACGGGGGCCCGCTCTTCCAGTCAGAGCTTGGGCGCCCACTCTGAGCCGGAAGGAAGGATTGACTTTCCACACGGAAGGAGGGACGCCCTCGGGGTGTCCCTGATGGGCCCTTGGGCCACTGGAGTGGCAAGGCCCAGAACTCTGCCAGCCAAGCATTCGCCTGGGCTCGGAGTCCCCTGGGGACCCAACCGCCCATTCTGTGATATCCCTACCTCGAGGCCCCACTCCTTAGGCACGACGTGTCTAGACCCTGTGTTCCCCACGCAGTCTGGTCCCCAAGTCAGCAGCCTGCATCCTGTCCCACCTGCCATGTCCCACCTGCCCCGTGTCACGGTCCGTAGTGTTCAAGGCACGTGGGCAGCCCCTCCACTCCTGCCGTCACCTCTCACGTTGCTGAGAGGCTCCCCCAGCATCCCCCTGGCCCCAGGCTACAATGTGGACCCCACAGCTGGAGGGGACTCTTCTAAAATGTAGTCGGACCACTGCCCCTCCCCCACCCTGTGCGCCCCGCTGGGGTGGGGCTGGGGGTGGAGCTGGCCCAGGCCTTGCCCCGCTCCTGCCCGCCGCTTCCCACTCCCCCCATGAGCTCAGGCTGCTCTCCCAGCTTGGGCGAGAGCTCCCTGCCCCACATCCGGGCAGGTTGGCGGCCCCTTGGGGGTGGGACGTTATCAGTCAGGGTCACTACCGTTTCCCCCTGGGCCTCAGCTCCAGTGATCACACGGCAGGTACACCCAGAAGCTGAGGCCCACCTGCCCTGTGGACTCAGACGAGGGTTCCCTTCCCAGGTTCCCCACGTGGTGTGGAGCCTGGTGGGCACCTCCTCGGCGAGCCTGGGACCTGGCCGGGACTCAAGTAGGAGGCAGCTCAGACGTGGGTCCTCTGCCCCCGTTGCCATGGGTCTCGGTGCCTCCTTGCTGAGCGTCTTGCCTGAACTCAGGGCAGGCGGGGGAGGCTTGGGCCCGGTAGCGGCTTTTCCGGGGCCGGATCCCGCCACGCCTCCCCGCGTCCAGAGGTGGTTGGACTGGCTCTGGGCAAGCAGCAGGGGGCGGGGTCCAGGCAAAGCCCGGAGCCTCCGTGGTCTGCCCCACGACCTGGCGGTTCCCTGCCCAGGGCCTCCGATCGGTCGTCCTCAGGAAAGATGGGACACGTGGTGTGACGAGGCCCCACAGAGAGGATGGGGCTGAGACGGCTTTCTTGGAGAGTTTCTCCCGCGCCTCACTGGCGGGGCTGGCTGTAGGCAGTCGTTGCAGGTTCCCCGGGAGAATGCGCGTTTGGCTCTGATTGTGCGTGCCTGTTTTTATGCTTTGTAATTAAAACACTTATTTGGCCTTCGAGTGAAAAATCTAATTTCTTCACTCTAAGAACTGCTGATATTGGCACCAAGACTTCAGTCCGTCGGGCAAACAGACCCGGGGCCTGGCTCCGCATTTGCGCGGCATTCGCGGGTCAGGCTGTGGGGCGCTACCTGCGCTGCTGTTTGGTGATTGACGTGTTAAATGAAGCCTGCGGGGGGAGGGGGCACCGGGCACAGAGCCTCTGCATGTGGCCGGCGGGAGGGCTTTCCCCAGCTGACTCAGCCCGGCCGGGCGGGCTTGCTCCTCACCAGCTGTACGCATGGTGCCACCATGTACCGCGCTCCGCCCTGTGCCCTGCGTGTATCCGCTCACGTGGGCCAAAAGCCCGGAGCCGTGGTTTCTGGTCTCCTTGTCCCCATTGTACAGGTGCGAAAAAGTTCTTCGCCCAAGGGAGTTCAAGGGCACAGCCGGGCCTGGACTCGGGAAGCCCAGCTGTGGCCCCCACAGCCCCTGTGGGGACCTGCGTGCCCTGCGTTTCGCCCTTGCGGTCGGTCCTGGGGTCACTGACGCATGCCCTCTGCTCTCCCCCAGACCATCATGGAGCAGTTCAACCCCAGCCTGCGGAACTTCATCGCCATGGGAAAGAACTACGAGAAGGCCCTGGCAGGTGAGGCGCGGAGCCCGGTGTGGCGGGGGGAAAGAGACTGGGGCTGGACGCTGGTCTCTGTGCCCACGGTCACGGGATGGCCGCATCCTCGGCCTCGTCCCGTGGCTGTGATGCAAACCTGAAGTCTGGCGCCTGAAGGCAGGCAGGCGTGGTGTCTGTCTGGGGGTGAGAGGGTCGGGCCTTAGATGGAGCACATGGGGCCGCAGTGGCTCCGGGTGCGGGGCCCGAGGCATCTCCCCGGGTAGGGCACTGTCTGTAGCTCACAGAGGGCTCTGGGGGAGGATGTGCGGCTTAGGGAGGGGACCCCTTGGAGGCTCAGTGCAGTCACGGGCCGTGGGGGTGTG